>SNQJ01S0038044.1:174902-190406 GCA_010110895.2 Picea sitchensis | reverse complement strand
TTTGGAATTGAGAATATATAGTGCGCAGTTATCTTTGAAACAAAAGACTTCCCTGGGTTGATAATTTATGTTTCACTTAGTTGTTTAAAATTAATTAAGCAATTATAGTGACCAACAGGGAGCAGCCGAACCAGTGGTCTGGTTGGCCATTGTTTGTTGTATCGACAATTGCTGCAATTGATTAGATAGCTAATCAGTGAGCTTCGTTTGTACTAAACCAACAATACCATTGGCATGTGGTCCAGATCTCTGTCTGGTCTTTTCAAGTATTGACCTAGGTTCATCTGGTTAAACTTCGTAAAGTAAACCAGACTGAGAGTAAATCAACTCTAGTTGTTGAGCTCTCATTATTTCTTCTTCCTCTGAAAACACCCCCGACATTGCGACGTATTTAGACAAATGGGGTACCAAATACTTAAGGAACCACTTAAGAAGGAATGCTGGTGGGACTGGCACTTTTATCAAACTCTTCCGGCGTCTCCATTATCGGATGTGATCAGATATATGGTCCTCTTTTGTCTTCTCAAAGTTGGCCAACAATTCGGTGCCAATGTCATATCTTACAACTAATTGGAAATGGTTTAAGAAAGCCATTGCTAATTCATCGAAGGAAGAGTATATTGAGTATTCGAGCTCGATGTACCATTTTGCAGCAATCCCAATGAGAGTGCATTGAAAAAAATGCAACTGGATGGAGCCGTCTCTCAATGAGTTGGACGAGAACCATAAATGGAAGGTAGTCACATGATCGCTTGGATCTTCGTTAGGCTTGGCCTCGAAATTTGGGATGTCTGAAGGCAACTTGGTCGGCATGGGAGGCCAGTGCGGATCATGACAGATGGGGTCATTTAATAACCTTCTCAAGTCTGGAAAGTGCAAGGTTGCCAGAAACGGTAATTTGGATTGTTGATTATAACCAGGGAAAAAGGAGCCTCAAGTTTGGCTAGCACCACGTTGCCAGAAAAATTTAGATTGATGGCGAGGGTTCTAGTAATAACCATGGTCATGACTAGCGTACAAATTCTGCACTTATTGAGATGTCATCGGATGACTCTCGTAATAGGACGTAAAGGGATGGGCTTGTGTCGCATTCCAAGTATTTTGGGAAGGGTTTCCCCCTGTTGATCTGATGGGCATAGGTGTTGAGCCCTACCCGAGGTTCCATTGACTATGGAAGGGGTTTCCCTTGCTCAAAATCCTTGACAAGGGAACTGATCCCTGCAATGGATTCCAAGGTCCTTGTGAGGAAGGAATTCCTAAGTTTTCCCCCTGTGCAGGAATAGTACCCTATACAGGATTTTGTTGTCCATAACCGGAGTTGACCCTGGCTGAGACGAAAGCTGACGAGAAATCATTTTTACCAAACACGTCGAACAAAGAGAATAGTGTCGAACCTACCAGCATGTTATAAGAAGGTATTCCTTGACTACCTTCTCTAAAAGAGCTATATTTTACGTTTGACCAGGCGGAGTGCTGGTGAGCATGGTCGAGCGAAGGGGATGAAGGAGGTATATGACCCCCTCCATAAGGGAAAGAATTATAGGGAGTTGAAGTGCCCCCCATGGATCCCTGCAGAGGAGCGTTGGAGCTCCCTACCCCGAGACCTAAAGTCTATAGAGTGGAGTAGGAAAGGACAGTGCTCGCACTGAATCCAGGCATCCCATATGAGAATGAAGGGCCTCTCACACTCTGGGTGAACAAAGCAGTGATCTCCACTATAGACAAAATCGAACCATTGCCCAAGGTAGAGGTAGTCGAGAACATAGTGGCCCGGACTGACGATGGTTGGTTAGGAGGCAAAACACCCCCTATAGTGATAGTCGTAGAGGAAATATGAGTATTCCCTGAAGAAGTAGCAACATTTGTTTCCATTGCTTCTTGTGACACTACCTGACGCTCTTAAGCTTGAACTTGTACGATGATGGGCAATGATAGATTAGTGATTGGAGGGTTTTACAGATCAAGAGCTTCCTCTTCGAGGTCAGAAATGATTGGTTCCTCTGGAATAAAATGTTTTCCTCTCGGATATGAGTTGGGCACAGTATCCTGTAACTCGGTCGCCTCAAAATACCCTTGCTGGTATAGATTTATCCTTAGTGGTGGCGGAGGTGGCTCGAAATCAACTGGTGGAAGGCCCAAAAGACTTCACGACTAGCAGAGATCCTAATCCTCCACTGTGTGAGAAGATCAACGCCACACTCGGGCTTTCTATAATCATTTTAAAAACCAACAGAGACTAGAAAAGGTTCCTATGAGATAAGACAAGCAAGTCACTAGCTAGTTGGAAGAACAGTTACAACAGCCAACACTAGAGCAACTTACCTGTGCAAGTGCAACTCGAATACGGAAGCACCCTCCGGGTATACTCTACAAAGCATGGCCCGATGTCTACCCTAGGTACCATGGTATACCCTCGCGGTCACCTGTGTAAGTCACTAAGATAAAGGCAACTAGGTTGCTAGCGCACAAATAGTCACTAGGCGGGTATAGTCGACAGTCGGGTGGAACACAATGAGAAGGGTATCTAGCCTGAAACCTATCAAGGGTATCGAAAGAAAGTGTTTTGGAAGACGACTGAGGACCTCGAATGGATTCGAGACCCACAAACTCTGTGGCAAATGCGATCAGTGGAATCCGAAGATAAGCCCTCTATATGCGTTCCCCACTATGCTTGGTCCGGCTTTGGAGGGGTTATCTCCGCTACCTTTCCTTACGCGACCTCCTATTTAGCCCCTTTGTTAGAGGGGGGTCCTGGATAACTTTCATAGTTACTAGAATTTCAAGAACTCCCTAGCATAGACTCTTTTGTTGGTTTTTGTGGCCTTGAAGAGTTTCCTCTCCAATCCTAAATCAAGATTCTAGCCTAGACTAAATTGATGCACCCTTCAAATACAAAGTCTAATAACTTTTAATTAAGCGTTAATTTTAGTGGTTCTCTTAAGTCAAAAGGAACGGAAGTGAAACCAGTGATGTTCTTTAAGAGACAAAAGAGAAGAGCATAAGATGATACTGGAAACAAAAGTACTTCTTTCTTCACAAATAAAGATTTGACAATTTAAACTCTCTAACCAAACTTTTCGTAGCTACTTTTCTCAGATCTTTGAAAAGAAAGACTTAAAGAAATATTTTGTTCGACTACGAGCTAATTAATGTCCTAAGCATTCACATAAATAACTTAAGAAAACTTTATTTTTCCTTGGTAAATGAAACAACTAGCCTAAACTACTTTACCAAACAAAGAAATGATTTTTTTTTTTTTATTGTTTTATGCTTCAAAACAAGAAATTTTAAAATGAATTCTTTTCTTTTCTTCTAAAGAAAAAAAGGGGAAAATGATCACAAGACAAAACCAAGAAATGTCTTCTGGCCCAATCACATATCGCAGGGAGTCACTGACAATACCAAACATCCAAATCAAAGTAGACTCACCAACTTGTCTAAAAACCCTATTAAACGAAAAAACAATAAATATTTTGATGAAAAGAAAGCTATGTTGAAGTCAACCCTAAGCGACAGACTATTATAACATAGACCAGGACTAGATCAATAAAACCCCTAAGAAGTCTGACTCCTGATAGGGAAGAGGATGACTGGAAAAAAAAAATATCAATAGGCACGCTACTAAGACTTCAACAACTAGCATAGGTATGTGGGTTGTCTAATGGCAAGGCACGTATGCACGTGTGCAGGACCACTGTAGGCTGTGTAAACCTCTTTATCTCCTCAAAAAACTGAAAACCCACACTCGAACACAGGAAGGGAGTATTGGTATGGAAGACCAGAATCCCTTAAAGACACAGAATCTTACAGAAACTTAGAAAACAATGAATAAACTAATTCAAAGGACCCAAAAAAAAAATCCCCAGAGACCCTAGAGGCATCCCCAGTATGGTTGCCAATTCTTCTATAGCGGGAAAACCCCTCTACTGAATACACCAAGGTTCTAAAATGTAGGCAAAGCTAACCATATAAAGTCTCCTACTTTTTATCAAATATCCAGACATTACCCCACAATCATACATAAAAGACAAGATATAGGGATCTAGTAGGCATATCTTAAACTCTGCATCTGGTGTCAATCCCTTTGCACTTAGTTGTTTTTTGACTGCAAGTCTCCTCCCAAGGCTGACCTGCATCACCAAAAGACAAACAAGAAACTACAAGAATGCATTCTACATATCGATTAGTGGGTTAGACATCATAAAAAAGAAATGTAAACAAATCATATAAGTTTAAGACATCATTTGGCAGGACAAAAAAAGTACTTCTTTATATTAATCTCACAAAAGTCACTTACAATATGAGAATGACACTTCTCCTCGAACTCAGCCCTGGGCTCCTCTTCACAATGCAACAACTGCTTCCACGTCTCCTTCTCCTCTTCAGTTATCTCTAGGGGAATGACAAGGGCTTTCAATGGAGAGAAAGGGAATTCTAGCTCAAACTCACAATGTGGTTGCCGAATATTGGGGTAAAGGGGGACTATGGAAATGGGTAGAGTTTCTATGCTTCTCATGCTTCCCTTTCACATGGGACCCCAACCCCTTATTTTATAGGCTATAAGAGATAGTAACGATTGGGGTGACTGGCTATGGGCAATCAAATGGTTAAGTAACGGCCCAAAAACTAGTATTCTATGCAATTTTGATTTTTCGTGATATTTTGTGAGTGTACATGGGCAGTAGTGGCGCAGGGTGCATACAACTTCAAAACAATGGTTTTTAGAAGAGATTGTTTAGTGATGGATTGGAAAAGATAACAAGTTAGATGGCTTGATGCTAGGTATGCATGTTTGGTGCAATTTAGGGTTATAACAATGTCATCGGCATCCTCTAGCATCCAAACTCCTACACACTCAAGACAATCCAGTCAATAGCACATGTCAATGTAAATATAAAAAAAATAGCATATCATCAGATCCACAACATCTCATAATCATAATCAAAATAGTCAATCGTATAATGAGCCAGATCACTTGCACGCATGTGTCCTCAAAGAATAATCTCATTCATTGTCCACAAGAGAGAGATGTTACATACAACCCCTCTTGTTTTAAACTTCGTCCCAAAGTTTTAACAGTATGTAAGTTCCAAAATAAAGTGTATTACAATATCATATGTCTAGCTATCAAACAAAAATGGAAACTATTGACACATATCATATGCGTCCTCCCACATCACTGAGTGCGGACTATAGCTTTCCCACTGGACCTTAACCTTATATATTGTTCGATGCCATAGTTGTCGAATGCGATGGTATAGGATGCAGATTGGCTCTGCAGTGAGCGCACCCTCATCCAATATCTACAAGGAAATCATGTCAATAACATGTGTAGGATCACTAACATAATGTCTCAAAATAGATATGTGAAAAACATTGTGCATATGCCTCAAAGAATCAGGAAAGGAGAGTCGATAGGCCATGGGCCCCTTCTTTTCCATAATCTTGAAGGGTCCCACAAACCTAGGAGAGAGTTTAGCACCCTTTCCGAACTTGATCAAAATCTTGTGTGGTTTTACCCGCAAGAAAACTCGATCGCCAACTTCATAACTATGATCAACACGATGCACATAGACATAACTCTTATGTTGATCCTATGCTTCCTTTATCCTTTGTCTTATGGTTTGAATTTGGTATTCCATTTCTTTTATCGCTTCTGGTCCCATTAGGACCCTATCCTCAAGTCGATCCCAACTCAAAGGCATCTAACACAGTTGCCCGTAAATAAACTCAAAAGGCACCATCTTAATCGTGCTTTCATAACTGTTGTTATATGCAAATTATACTAGTGGAAAGAATTCTTCCCAACTCTTTTGTTGGTCCATCACGTAAATAGGCAACATATCCTCCAGGATTTGGTTTGTTTGTTTGGTATGCATGTATTTCTCCGAGTGATACACAGTACTAAAGTTAAGTTGGGTTCCCAAGGCCTCTTGGAAACTCGTCCAAAATCATCCTGTAAACATCGATCCTCGCTCAGATATAATCCTCTTAGGCACGCCATGCATCCTCACAATCTCACTGATGAAAACTCTAGCTATGTCAGGTGTCTGATACTTTGTACACATAGGAACAAAATGAGCACTCTTCGTCAGAGTGTCAACTACTACAAAAATAGAGTCATGTCTTCTTTCTGTCAGTGGTAGTCCAACAATTAAATCCATCGAAATGACCTCCCATTTTGATTCTGAAATTACATGTGGTTGTAGTAATCCTGTCGGATGTCTATGTTCAACCTTCACTTGCTAACATTCTAGACATCTTGCCATGTAGTTGACTATGTTCACCTTCATCCCCTTCCAGAAGAATAAGGGTTTAAGGTCTTCCCTCATCTTCGTGACTCTTGGGTGAGCCATTTACACTGCTCTATGAGCCTCGTTTAGGATCAAACTCCTCAACTTGTCATTGGTCGGTACGTAAATTCAATTTTTAAATCACAATAATCCATCTTTGTCCACCGTAAATCCATCAAATTTTGGTGCCATCATTATGTTTGGTTCGATAAAATCCTGGACCTCCTTGTACCAATCATCTTCGTGTTGTAAAGTTAGAATATTTTCACGTAGGTTCGTTTGAAGAGGTGTCACCGAAAATATGCCCGGTCTCTGACTCAACGCATCAACCACTCTATTCATTGTTCCTTTTATGTAATTAATCTTGAAATTGTACTCACTAAGAAATTCTTACCAATGTCATTGTCGCGTGTTCAAGCCGTTTACGTAAAGATGTGTTGTAAAAGACAATGGTCCATTTTTAGTTAGAATTTTCATCCAATAAGGTAGTGTCTCCATACTCTCAAGGCATAAACAATAGCTAACAACTCCAAATCATGCATCACATAGTTCTCCTCATGCCTTCTCAACTTTCTTGAGAGGTAAGTGATTACTCAACCGTCTTGCATCAAGACTCTACCTAAGCCTTCCTTGGATGCATCAATGTATACCAAGAAGTCTGCGTCCATGTCAAGGACATTTAGTATCGGTGTTGTCATCAACAAATCCTTGAGCCTCTGAAATTATTCCGTCATTTCTCAGTCCAAACATACTTCTTGTTCTTCTTTTGCAATTATGTAATCAGATTTGCTATCTTTGAAAAACCCTCGACAAACTGTCGATAGTATCCCTCAAAAACCATGAAGATAATCACTTCTAGGAAATTCACTGGAGTAGGTCATTCCATAATAGCCACGACCTTTGCTGGATCCACAATGATACCTTCGTCGGAGATGACATGCCCTAAGTAGTGAATATTTGATTGATAAAACGAGTATTTTGAAAGCTTCCCAAAAAATTTGTTCTTTTGTAGACACTGTAGTACCAGGTGAAAGTGTTCTTCATGATCCTCCATCATCCAAGAATATATCAAAATATCGTCAATATTCGCGGAACACCCCAATATTGGATGAACTTGTCCAGGTATTCGCGGAACACCCCATTCATCAAGCTCATAAATACCCGAGAGGCATTTGTCAGCCCAAAAGGTAAAATAGTAAACTTGTAATGTCCAAACCTCATCTTAAAGGTGGTCTTAGGGATGTCATCCTCCTCAATCCGCAACTGGTGATACCCTGATCTCAAGTCGATCTTTGAAAACATCGTCATGCCTTTGATCTGATCAAACATATCGTCAATCCTTTGCAACAGATATTGATTTTGATTATTTCCTTCTTCAATTGATGGTAGTCAATGTAGAGTCTCCATGACACATCCTTCTTTCATATAAAAATCACAGGCGCACCCCACAGTGACACACTTGGACGTATAAGTCCTAGGTCCAACAAATCCTTTAGTTTCATTTTTAGCTCATGTAACTCTTTGGTTGACATATGATAAGGAGTTCTTGCTATCGGTTTGGTTCCCGGTTTTAGGTTGATGGTAAATTCCAGTTCCCACTTTGGCGGCATCCCAGGTAATTCCTCAAGGAATATGTCCACAAACTCTCACACCACTGGAAGGTTTTCTAGACCTTTCTCTACTCCATTATCATTTAACTCAAATATCACATAAATCTTACATACCTTGTGCATGCTCTTCCGTAGTTGAGAGGAAGAGATGAACCTCAGGGAGAATCCCTAGTTCTGACCTACAATCAAGTGTCTCTATCCCTCATCATCGACCAAGATCAATTGTTTCTTCTTATAGTTGAGTATCGCCTCATGTGA
The DNA here is from genome assembly GCA_010110895.2 of Picea sitchensis. NCBI lineage: Eukaryota > Viridiplantae > Streptophyta > Pinopsida > Pinales > Pinaceae > Picea > Picea sitchensis. The sequence goes on along the minus strand of SNQJ01S0038044.1, from coordinate 182,245 downwards.
TTCCAACGAGTCCGTACTAACCACGACATCATAATACTCTAATATTGTGATGTAGAGGTTGGCCCTTGTGAAAAACTCTCCCAGGGTAAGGCTACAGCCCGTAACCTTCCCTCCAACCTTTGGTTTGGCTCTCAAAGCCATTTATACAAAGCTAAACTCATCCTGTTTGATTTCCTTTACCTTAATTCATTTTAGTGTTGCACCAGAAATAAAAATCTCGGTAGCACCTGGATATATCAAAATATTGAGGGTCTAGTCAGCGATGGTACCTGACGTCTTGAGCACATTCGATTGGTGCGCTTCTTGGTGGTTATTCACCATTGCATGAATCTAATCGTCCTTGCCCAAATCTCCCACGGTAGTGGGTCTGACTGGTCCAGATGATCTGGTCCTCTCAACTAGGCAGTCACGCTGGTAATGTGGCTCTCCATATGTCCAACGCCCTTTCTTCGGTCCAGTACTCCTAGTACCTAAAGTAGAAGTTGACGGCCCACCAACCTAGAACCTTGGTTTGTTCTGCTGAACAGGCCTAAACGTTTGTTGTTGCGTCGACGCTGCTACTAGTGTTGTGGTCCTCTCTAAGGAGTTTGTTGTTGAGGAGCTGGTTGTCGAGATGTAGTGAAATTGGATCCTCTCTGGATGTCGTTATATACTGGTGAATGTATAGCTGGTGTTTGATGCCGCTATGCACCAGATGTCACCTGTCTCGCTGGTGTCCTGATTTGACCCCCGCTGATAAGATCCTCCTCTGCTAGGAGGGCCTTTTCGAAAACATCATGCAAGGTTTGAGGCATTAAAATCCTTACCTTTGCATGAATGCTGACATTAAGGCCGAACATGAACTTGTTGACCTTACGTTTCTCGGTATTCAAGTGTAGATCATACTAAGGAAGCTCCATGAAATGGACCTCATACTCGGACACCGTACAACCTCCTTGTCGCAAGGCATTGAACTCGTTGAGATGACGCTCAATGAATACCTCAGACATATACCTCTCCCGAAAGGATTCCCATGACACGTCTTCGATTGCCATGCTAGATTGCGACAAGAGTGTCTTCCACCATAGAAGAGTGCACCCCTTTAGTTGAAATACCGCCATGCGAACCTTCATGTTGGAGGGATAGTCACAAAGTGCAAATCACATCACCATATTCTCCAACCATGCCTCAACAGCTGCGTCATCCGGGGCACCAAAGAACTTGGGAAATTTGACCTTCTCAAGTTCGCAATGAACGCTACCAGTACCAGCCAGAGTGCGCGGTGGACCCTTAGGAGGTGTTGTCACCCTGGCCTCATCTCTATCCAAATGATTGATCAGTGCCTTAGAAATCCTCTAAAAGGACCTCATCAACCCAACCACATTACTCATAGCTATCTGTTCCTTCTTGACAACATGTTCATCTACTTGGGGGTTATACCCCTCGGACGTGGATGCTACTAGAGGCGTCACGCGTCCTCCCCTAGCACCCCGTCATCTTCCTCTGCGACATCCTCTGACCATGATTACCTACATGAATACAAATCAATGGAAGTCATAGTGATCCCAAGCTGGGGTTTGAACTGGGTCTGATACTATATGTAACGACCCCCATCGTTGCTACAACATGTGATGCATAAACCGTGAATTTTTTTTTTCTTTTATGTATAACATTAATAATGACAATACAATCAACCATCACAACTCAATCATGAACACAACGCACTCAAATCAGGCAACAACAAACATAACGACCTATCATACTAGCACATCAAGCAATTGGATGCAAGATATGACAATCAATGAAACAAAAATAAAGACGACTACATGCCCATCCTACCCTGGAAGATTAGGAACTCCGGAACACATAAGCAATGCTCAAGCCCAGGTTCCCATCGATTTTGACCATTTAAGGTCTCAAGATTGGCAGCTATTCTGAGGAACAAGGAGGTGTCTACAACCCACCCAACACAAGAAATACCATACCTACTAAGCAAAAGAAACATCAATCAATCCCTCATGATAGCGTTAACGACACACATATTTAAAAACCTCCCGATGAGCGGGAGACAATCACATCAACGCTACAAAACAAGTAAAACCTTACTTACAAAAACAACCTCATCCACATTGGGAGGCACATGATCCTAATCTAGGGTTCATGTGCTCTTATTGATCAACGCATGCAATGACCCCAATCATAAGGTATCACATCACCACATGGCGACAAGGTGCTACAGACCCATGCGCAAACAAAAATTTCCAAACCTTCAACCAAACATAAAATCCAACGTGCCCGAATTCCACTGGCACTCACATATATTATTACTGAAATATAATGTTTTAAAGTTGTAAATGAAGAGAGAAAGTGTTAAAAGTGAAGAACTTTGTAGTTTGCAAAACTATAGCCCAACTTTTATATCTTTTTCATTATAGAAAATTTTGAGTTAGACATCCAAATGATTATAAACATTGAGGACCTATTACCTTTATATCAATTGGAAAAACCAATTTAGTAAAGATACGAATAAATAAGTATAACACCAAAATTAGATTAAGTATATAAATCAATAACCACATTATGGAAAGAGAAACAAATTGGTTTTATCAAACTTAAATAAAGTATTTTAATTATTGTTTTTGAAAAAGTGTTGATATACATATTACTAAACTAATACCAAATTGAAGAATTCTAGATATGGAATAGAAAAATGTAAATTTTTTGAAGGATAATCTATATCTGTAGTTGCGAGGATATATTTTTAATTTCCACTAGAAAAGGAACTAATAAGTCGAAACTAACTATATTAGCCAGAGATGTAAATCGCCATACAATAATTTACTTAGAACTAAATAATGTCTTTTAGTTGGAAATAAACAAATAGCGATTTGTGAGTTTCAAGTGGAAATTTGGGTAAAATCAACCTTCATACTTAAAGACGTAATTCTAGGCATCCGACCCTTGATACAATCGCCAAATATGACCGAAATAATCACGTTGTACATTAAGGAAACAACCTATGTAAGGTATGTGTGGCTGGGAGACTTATGAACAACATTGTGAAGTGTTCCCTTATTTTTATACACGCCAGCTAGGCAAAACGCCACTGCTGGTAATCATTGAGATTAAAAGTATGCTAAACTATATTTTCCATTTTATTAATACCATGCACGTTCATTGGTAACGATCATTTGTGCAAAAACAATTTAAATATTAATACTGGTTGTTCATGATATTCATACTACTCATTAGTTGTTGTAAAATGAATAAATTATGATATAATGATTTCCTAAATTACATAACTCTGCCAGCTCTAACCTTTAAATATTTAAAATCTCTAGGTGATTATTAGGACCTTTGGGTTCTTATAATAAAATCTCCTTGTAAATATAAACAAGATATCAAATCTTGGCTTAGTTAAATCCGAGATTGTCGGAATTAGCAAAATTACCTCTGCCAACTTTCAGTAAATAGAATTCACAACCAAGAATATTTAATAAATACACTTTCAAAATAGAAATAATTAATTGTGCAAGAATTCTCACAAATCGTAGAAATATAACAACAAAGGAACCCCCCCCACTGGCCAACTAAAAATCCACATGTAGAAAATCAGCCAAGTCAGCGTTACCATGAAACGACTATAAACTAAGAGTATTAAATTCTCTCCTGCCATTATTTGTTATACACAATGATGTCAATTCACTGGATAATTGAATCATTCCTGCCATTTTCTGTTACTAAGAATACGAATCCCCAACCAATGATCTAGCTATCACTCGGTGGAACGTTGGGTCACTGTCCCAACAGAGTTGAGGCTTAGTCACTACGGTGAGGGCGAAGGAGTGGCGAGGTTGCTCTGGTGTTCATAACAATATATTTTTTTTTCTAAGTAATTATTACATTTAATTCAAAAAATGACAATTCAATTGTGAGTGAGATCATTTTTTCATTATTTAAATTGCAATTATTCTCAGAATCTGAATTATGAAAATCTAATTAATCATTGATGAAAAGTCCCCGATAACCAAAACGAGCGAACAATAATCGAGATTGAGTCTGGAGTTTATAGAAAGATCGTCCATAATCTCTCAACAAGAACCTCATCACACTCCATGGAATTTCATCTCGTGCAGGAAAAGAAATTGTGTTAACTTGGGATAACACAACCAATACTCTTATTAAACAACACGTATTGGTAATTCTTGTAGTGATGTACGTTTCTTTTTTCAGCTATGGAAGAAAGAATTTGGTTCATAATTATTTTCATGATAAAAGTGAAAGTAAGCTTGGGACGTTGACTACGACACAGTGATAGTAGAAGGATCAGATTTCATTGTTGAACAGATTACGTTTACAACTCAGCGCCCGAGGCAAGATTGTATATTTATTTTCAACTTATTAGAACATGAGATTACAAAGTTGTTTAGCATGAGTTACATGTCGACTCCTTGTAATGCCTTGGTACATTGCAGGGATCTCTATCGGAGTACACAGTGGAAAGATGGATGATCAGAGGCTACGAAGGGATAGCAGAATGTAGCTTGCAACACTGAGATTCTTAATTAGTGAGCTAGCTAAAAATACAACTAAAGCAACAAGAAGGAGACTTCATCAATACCCGCATGACTTCGTAAAAACAAACCCAACCATCTAAGCACAAGAGTAGGACATAATATCATGCAATTTTTTTAAAACTAATTTACCAATGTACACAGAAATTTTAACTAAATTACCAATAAAATTTGACACATGCATACCGTATCCGAAGGAGAAGAAACCAAAGCCATTATCCCACACTTGCGCTCCATCCATATCTCATTTTCCAACCGTTGAGACCTCAATGGTACCTCCCAAACAGCACTAGTGGTACTCTTCTTCCCCCTGAGACCCTGAGCCGCAAAGGAGCCATGCACACAATACAAGAGAATGCTAGCTCCCATCTCGCGTCGCAATGTCAAGCTACCACTTGTTATGCGAGCTGGGTATCGCAACTCCCACAAGAGAAATTCAGTAAAGATAAAATTCCGACAATGTAACCTTACATAAACCAAAATTGATCAAATTCCTCCTCTACCATCATTTTTATAGAGTTTTCTAGTGATTAGTTTCCCAAACCCTCATTAGATTCTTTTTATTAAATTTAATTAGGACAAACCTCCCATGTACACATGTCACCTGATCTCTTAATTGCACCAAAAATTCAATTTTATTAATTACTTAATTTTCCTTTTTCCCTCACCCACCTAAAAGAATTCCTAAAAATGCTCCTTAGTGTCCCTTTATTACCTTACAATTCTTAAATGACTTACGCCTTACTTAAAGCCTAGTTGATTTCACAAATTTAAAGTTCCAATGGCTAGATTCCTTACTAAGTTAGACATTCCTCTTTTTCTCTAAGTTTCCCCTTTTCTTTAAGTTCCCCTTTTTAACTAAGTTCAGAATTAACAAGTTTTGACAAAGACAACAATTTACCATTTTAATAAATTAATCCTCGATTAAAATTCTACTTTAGTTATTAATATTTGAATTTTCTTTACCCCCTTCTTGTTACATGTCTAATTAGTTTTTTTTTTTTTTTCAAAGGTTCTACTTAAACCTAGGTTTTAAATTCACTAGGTTTGGTGACAGTTCTTAAGGGAAAAATTGTTATTAAACTTTACTCATCACATCATTCATTTTAAGTCTGACCAGGTCCTAAGGAGCCATAGTTTTCTAGGCACTAGGTTTATTAACTTACCATAGTAAAAAAAAAATTGCAACGTTACCTTCGGGACACACTACATGCTCCAAGGGTACCACTCGCCTCCTTTTGTTTTATTTGCGCAATGTGCCCTTCAAGATGCACTACGTGCTCCAAGGGTGCCTGTCGCCTCCTTTCATTTTATTTGTGCGATGTGCCCTTCAAGATGCACTACGTGCTCCAAGGGTGCCACTCACCTCTTGACTGAATTTGGTAGACGACAAACCCCTGGATTCAATATTCCATCAGGTGATCTTGTGGGAGACTAAGAGCCTCTAAGGAATAAGGAAATTGTCTTATTGCGCGCTCCTTAGAATCATCGTGAGGGACTATCCCAGTCTTCCCTCATGGCATCATTGGTCTTCTCGAACTAGGTAATTGTTAACCTACAGTTCGAGCCATGGCGGGAGTGCTAGTAGAGTGTGGCGAGGCTACTGCCACACCTCTCCCTCAATGTCTCTGGTTGTTGTGCATGACCCCTTTACTCCAAATGTAAGCTTGGTTGGAAAGTTATTGTCATGTTGCTTCATCAACGGAACAAGTCAGCTATAAAAATCAACATCATAATATCTAGTCATACGTCACATCTGTAATATCAAGAACATTCAAACCATAAAAATCCACTCCATGAATCGATCCAGAGTCCAAGGAGATCCATCGATGTCGTTGACATCCTCTAATGTCCAAATTCCTGCACACTCAGGACAACCCAGTCAATAGCACTTGTCGATGTAAATATAGATAAAATAACATATCATCAGATCCACAACATCTCATAATCATAATCAAAACAACCAATCATATAATGAACTGGATCACTTGCATGCAATTTTCCTCAAAGAATAATTTTTCTCAGTGCACGCAAGAGCGGTATGTTACAACATGGCATGGCATGGTATGGAAAGGAATGCAAAGGAAAGACAATGCAAGGCATGGAAAGGTAAGGCATGTCAAGGCATGGCATGTCATGGAAAGGAAAGGAATGACATGGAATTTCATGGAAAGGAAAGGAAAGGCATGACATGGCAAGGAAAGGCATTGCATGGCATTGCAAGGCAAGGAAATGAATGGCATGGCATGGCAAGGAAAGGTATGGAAATACATGGTATGGAAAAGAAAGGTATGGATCAATAAGGCCTTGAAGTTATGTTGTTTTTCATGCATTTCAAAATAAATTATGGATCAATAGTATAATGAGACTACACCATAAGGATGGAACATAAACCTATTTAGTGAGATCCCTTTTTATGTAAATCCTATTAACTATGATAATCCATGTTTCAAAACTATGAAGACACCTCAGGTTTGTGTTTCAAGTTTTGTGGATGATTTTATGGTTAGGAATTCATGGATGACCATTGAGTTACCTAGTAAGTACTCTTTCTAAGTCATTGATGGTTATTTATTTAATGTATGAAATATTTTTTTATCAAAGTGGTGATATTGCATGTTATTGCGTATTCTTCTTGAATTAAACTTGTCTTTAAACCCTCAATTTCATGGTTATATTAGGAATTGCCCTCAATTTACAACCTTGTTAGCTTGACATCTAGGGTTCAATTGTCATCTTTCACCCTTAGAATACACCTTGACACCGTTTATTACATTTTTGTCATAATTT
>SNQJ01S0038044.1:163015-174852 GCA_010110895.2 Picea sitchensis | reverse complement strand
AATTTCATGGTTATATTAGGAATTGCCCTCAATTTACAACCTTGTTAGCTTGACATCTAGGGTTCAATTGTCATCTTTCACCCTTAGAATACACCTTGACACCGTTTATTACATTTTTGTCATAATTTTCAGCCCTTTAGGGCTTGATGTCTTGAATATTATAGGGTTGTTATGTTCCATATTCCATTTCAACAAGCATTTGCTATCTAAACCCTAGTTTAGGTTTGCATTTTCAACCCCCTTTCTTTACATGATTACTTGTTTGAAGGGATTTTATATTGGTCCCATTGTAACTTGTCATATTTTTGAAGTTAAACATCTTAATCACAAGTTTTATAAAAACTAGAGTTTCCTTGTTGATTTGTGGTGTTTGGGACTTCCCATTGACTTGTTTGAACTTAGTTAATATCATTTATTGGCTTGGCAAGGCATGGAAATGGCATGGATTGGCAAGGCATACCAATGGCATGAAAATGACACGGAAAGGAAAGGAAATGGCATGGCATGGAAATTACATGCAATGGAATGGATTGGAAAGGCATGACAAGGCATGGCATGGAATGGAAATGTAATGACAACGACATGGAAAGGAAAGGCATGCAATGGCATGTCATGGAAAGACAAGACAAGATAAGGAATACCATGGCATGGAAAGGAAATAAATGGCATGGAAGGGGAAGGCAAGGCATGCCATGGAAAGTCATAGAATGTCATGGCATGACAAGGAAATGCATTCCATGGAATGGAATGACAAGGCATGACACAGAAAGTAAAGGCATGCAATGGCATGTCATGGGAGGGAAAGACATGAAATGGTAGGGAAAGACATGCCATGGTATGGCTTGGAAAGGAAAGGATTTTCATGGCATGGAATGTCATGGCAAGGCAAGGCATGGAACGAAATTGCATGGTAAGGAATGACACGGCAAGGAAGGGCATGGCATGGCATGGAATGGAAAGGAAAGAGAATGAATGGAAAGCCAATTCATTGCATGACAAGGCAAGGAATGGCATGACATGGCATGGAAATGCATGAAAAGGTAAGGCATGGCATGGAAAGGAAATCCATGCAATGGCATGGCATCACAATGCATGGTATGGCTTGGGAAGGCAAGGCACAACATGGCATGAAAACTCAAGGCAAGACAAGGCATGCAAAAATTTTCACCTAGAATTAAAAAGTCATAAACACTTCATTGGATGGAAAGGAACTTTGTGATACAAAGTTAAGACATATGTCCCTAGAAAAATATTTTTTTATTTCTTGGGATGAGAAAGGTTTATTTTTTTGAATTCTTGTTTCATTGCAATCCACATTTTGATTTGAATTTTTCCTTGCATAATGTTATGGAAAGTTATATTTATTGTTGTATAGGATAAAATGGGAAGATACATGACAAGACATGCAAGGAGGGATTAGTCTATTTTAGTTCGTAGTGGTGTTCTAGGGATTTGTAAATGTAATAACCTATATTTTTTCCTTAGAAGGTTAGAATTTTGATTTTTACTTATCTTAGTGATTCATTGCTTAATATTTGTTGGGTTTAGTTAGAATGGTATAGACATTTGGTATGTATACATTTGGATCTATTTATGTGTTGTTGGATATTATTTTTATTGTTATATGTTTATGATTATCATAGTTATTTGATTTGTTTAAACATGCTAATTGAAATGTAGAACTTTGGATCTTCATGCACTACCAATATATGAAGTATTTCTTGGATTTAGTATGATTGTCAACACTATTTAGGTAAGTCACATTTGTTTCCTCAAAATTTATTTAGCGTATACTACTAATTCAATATTTTGTTAAATTTTACTAGTTTTGGGGTCTTTAAGTCAGGTAACCAGTACTATATATAGAAAATTAATATATATATGATTCATGGACTTGAGATTATAAGTTTGTTGGTTTACAAGTTTGCAATAATTTTTTTTAATATATATATATATATTCAACATTTTCTAAATTGTACATTTTTTACAAAATGGCATCTCGTGCCCAATATACAAAACGAAAACAAGTGCCCTAACATGGAAGACAACCATATGGTGACCTATATACAAAATGGGAGTAATTGGTAAATCATTGACCACTTCCACCATCGCGACCCTAATGAGCATCCTAAAAAATCTATATTTCTTCTCTTGTTTGAGGAAGCACCTTGAGTGGTTATGGGCCTCGGTGTGCTTTGTCTCTCCGGAGAATGCACAAAGAACAAACATTGTTATAAATTGTTTTCCTCGATGAATTAAAAGACATACAAAACGATACTTTGTAATTTAATCTAAGATAACTCACCATATATGCTACTGAAAATCATGGGGTAAGACAAATTTAATGATGTAAGTTTCATAGTAAAATTGGGTACTATATTAAGAAGGTCAAGGATGAAATACAATTTCCCTTAATGCCCTACTTGCATATATAGTTTCATAGTAAAACTAGGCACTATACTAGACCTAAAACATGGTAAAGGAAAATAATTTGTAATTTTTGAGATACTAAGAAGGTCAAGGATGAAATAAAGCTTTCTCTTAATGCCCTATTACACATATATTTTCATAGTAAAATTGACCATTATACTAAACCTAAAACATAGTACAAGAAAAGAATAAACACAAATTCATGTGTAATGCCCTACCAACACATACATCGGGTCTCATTTTCAAACCATTAGTAACAATAAGAATCTTCACAACAAATTTACTCAAATAAAAGAGAGCTCATAAAGATTGTTTTGGATATTTTTTTGTCACAAAAACAATATGTTTAATTGAATTAATTAGTTTTGGATATTTTTTTGTCACAAAAACAATATGTTTAATTGAATTAATTAATTTTTAGGTGTGTTTTCATAAGGTTTCATAAACCAAAGTTGGTCTATTGTGGAGAGTAAGTATGATCACCATCATCATCGTTAATATGTATCCAAGTATTTTAATAATTGTTAGTGGATTTTATATTGAAAAAAAAGTGACTTAATAAGTGGATAGACATAACATTTTCGACAAGTCCATTTTCAATAGTGGAGGGAAGTTCCACCTTGATCCACTCAATTTTTTTTCCAAATTTGAATTATCTAGATCATCTTAAAATGGGTCATAACCTTTGTCGAAATTCATATGAATCACTTTGAAGTATAAGTTTCCACAGTTTCTTTTGTTAAATTTGAAAATTTTCACCAAAAATGAATAAGTAACACGGTATAGGTGACATTTTCTGAAATTAATTATGATGTCAAATCATTAGGAGCTTAAAACTACGTTTTACAATGAAGGAATGTTACATATAACATACTTCTTCCAACACCACCTATGGGAAAGCATTCTTAAGCAACTTACAATTTTAGTTATGATTATACTTAATTATTATAATTATAAATAGTAGTTATAATTATGTATATTACTCGTAAGTAATAATTATCTGGCTATTTGGCTATATTAATAATCGCACACTTGCACCATAAATTTATTCTCCTTTGTTTCTTTCAATGAATCTATTTCTAAAACATTATATCCATTTTTAAGATTTCCTTAAAATTTGCATTCTTTGAATTTGACTTGAAATTATGTTATTTGTGTTTGATAACAAAGAATGAAATATATAAAATGTTAAATTGGAATAAAGTTGAAAACTTAATATCATCAAAACCAACAAAAATTAGATTTATTTATTGATTTATGTTGTTATAAGTTCAAGCTCTATGCTCAAAACTAACAAGAATTAGATTTATTTATTGGTTTATGTTGTTACAAGTTCAAGCTCTATGCTTACAATATCCTTGGTAATTGTCTCTCATATTGCTAGCACAAGATTTTTGCCTATCCACTTGCTATATGATGAGATACTTTAGTATCAACTTCACAATAGAAATAGCACAAACTTTTTCTTACTTCATTTTATTTTTCCCATTCACTTTAGCATTCTCATTCACCCATATAAAGAGTATACTAATTATAAAATGATTTGTTTTAAATAAAATTATATTTTTTGTTGTTAAAATTTAATTTAAGGTAATAAAACAATTTATTATAAATAAAGTCATATTTATGGGGTTATTTCACGATACACTTAGGGAAATATATTCACTCAATGACCTATGTAGATATATAAAGTTAAAGAGAGAGAAAAAGGGAGGTAAAAATAAATATTAGAATACATTATGAGGATGTGAAGTATAGTTTATGTATTGATGATTACATTCAAATATGTACAAGGAATGTGCATAGATGCAACATTGAAAGTTGTTCACAACAACTATGATAGTGAACAAATTTTATTCACTATGCATTAAACTAATTATTGAGTTAGTGGTTGACTTAATACATTGTTTCCAATCTGGACATGATTTCTCATATCCTACATACATGCATTCATACATGCATTCATGTCATATCCACTATTCCTCCTGTGAACAATATACACCCTGCTGCAGAATCTTTAAGCGTATATACCAAGACAATCGTACAGTATATATACCAGCCACCATAGTCTTAAAGACTTTGCAACAACAACAAGCTGCATATTGATCGCTTTATTCCTCCACCGGACATTGGACATACCACCCCACCTCCGACATACCACCCATCGGTGACCACACCACTAACCCCACCGCCACTCTTGGTGTATGTTGTCCCTTCCTTTGGGTATTTATACTTTTTCACCCTCGAAATTTGCACATCCGACATCCGGACGTCTACGCCTGGATCTGGAGACCCTTTCCCTTCAGCGTCGTTTTGGTTTCCGTTTTCCATTTGCAGGTTGATGGATGGACATACGCTTGTGTTAATGCAATTTTGTCGCTTCTGCCTCATTTGAATTCAAATTTCGAGTTAATGCAACTTTGCCCCTTCTGCCTCATTTGAATTTAAATTTCAATTTGGATTGTAAAGCCTCAGTGGATGCATGCATTCATCGTCATAGGCAGGGTTAGACATCCCATTTGCCCATTTTGGAGTTGGAAACCCTCAAGCCTATCTTTCCCTTCCAATGTTCGGATCGATGTGGATTTACCTTGCATTGTTGGGATCGATGAGCTTCTTACTTCCTTATCAAATTGTGCGTCATGGCGACGATGATTGTGAATGTTTGAATTCCTGTAATATATTCTTGCTAATTCAGTGGCCCGTGATGTGCAGAGTTACACTTCTTGTGCATCTAGTGTTACAGAGAAGACGTTGAGAAACGAAGCAGTTAAAGCTCTAGAGATGGCAAGGGAAAAATTCACTTTGTGTTTGCAAGCATGATGTTGAAGATCTCAAGTGCAGAGGGGACTTCCTAGTTCAGAGGTTGTCTCTATTCAAATACATTGCCGAAGGTCTTCCTAGTGGGTGTGATAAAAAAATGATTACTTGCTTTCCAACTTTCTTTATTGTGGACATTCTGAGATGAATTTTCTTTTTATTTCTACTTGCAGGTGACTACGAGTACATGGACGTGATATTGACCAGCACAAATTCACGCGGAGGCATTTGATTGTTTGTGGATTTTTAATTTGGACTTGGATTTCAGAACTTAGTTTAAGATATCAAGACCAAGCGGGTAATACAACACGCTCCTTTGGTTGGTTCCGATGGTATGTGGGGAAGGTTGATACTTTTTCGTCCATTGTAAAGATAATGTGCGAAGGTGTGAAGAATTCATTGAAGAGGAAGGGGACGCACCTTCCCCATGGAGAAAACACAAGTACACGCACTCCATGGGGTTCACTCCCTAGAACGAAACAACCCCTCCTCTTCTGAATGGCCATAAAGAGACGAAGAACAAAGAAAATCGTCCTGAATACTACATGGCAATTGAATCAAAATAAAAAACATCAATCCCAATTACCTTGTGATTTTGTTTTCGATGGCAATGGCAACGTAGAAGAATATATATATATATATATACACTTGCTTTTAACATACAAAGGGATAGTATGTTGTTAAAAAAATATTATGGCAATGTATAAGAAAATTTGTGTCAGAAAAATAGTATTTTTTTTAAATTTTAATGATTATTTTATAATTCTTAAAAACTTAGTAATGTTAATAAAGACGTAGACTTATCACCTGAACTCTCCTAATATAATCTAAATATAACATTTTTTAGTGTGTAGAATTTAATCTTAGTCTGTGTGTTCTTAGTCAATTTTTGGAAGGACCTTTTAGATGAATTCTATGACAAATTTATTTTCCACTTATAAGAGGTGGTACTAGATGCTTGGAAAGGAAATATATTTGTTCAACAAAAAAGTTGTGTTGGGTCTTCTCACATGTTTTCAAATGAAGGGTTTTTATTCAACACTAGAATGGGTTTCCTAGGACGTGACTTTTCAAGATTTCCCTAAATGTTGTCTCTTGAAGGGGAAAGGATATAGGAAATCACTTCTCATACTGTTCAAAACATATCACACCTAGCCTTCTTTGGTGAACTCTTAGTAAAATTCCTTCCTCTGAAATGATGGGACGTTGAGATTCCCATTGGATGACCACCTTGAAAGAGTTCAAGGGGAATTTGTTGCAAGTCCAAGGAAGACCAATCCAATCATCGCAGAATTTGTCTACTCGGGTTCTTTCCTCACCATGATCTAGGGTCTTCATTGAAAGGTTGGGTGCCATGGAAATCATGATTGGCAATATAACACTCATCAATATCAATATGCACCAATCATGATACTTAGTTATTATCATGGAAGGATTGGAAGGTGTAGGAACAACCCACGAGTTATCCTCCTTGGACCTTCTCTTTGAAACTATGGAATAACAATATTAGAGTGGAAGAGAATAAGTAGGGGATTTCTTGGTGCATGATCTAGATCAAAGTAAGTCCTTCACTAAGGTTTTCACCTCTTTCATTGCTAGACAATGTTACACAATTTTCAATGAAAATGGAACTATCCCTTCTATATCGAGCATGGTTGCAAGGAATAGCTCCTATTAGTCAAAGTTTCCAAGATCATAGTTCCTTTGTTAATCATGAACTATGACCATAGGAATTATGGTCAAGGAACATTGAATGAAAAAGGAACTATGGAATATTTTTGTTGGTTGTAGTTCTAGGGAATAACTCATATTAGTCAAAGTTTCTCACGTTATAGCTCCTTTGTTAGTCAGAAACTATTCCCTGGAACTATTCTCGAAAACTACAATTGACAAATGAAGGAACCATTCATTGGAACTATGAATGACAAACGAAAAACATAGTTCCTTTGTCAATTAAGGTTCATTTGTCATAGTTTTTTTGGTCGTAGTTTCTATTAGTCAGAGTTCTTCACTGTCAAAGGAACTATGACCTTAGGAACTTTGACTGACAAGAACAATTCCCTAGAACTAGGACAAACAAGAAAGGTCATAGTTTCTTTTTCATTCAAAGTTCCTTTGGTCATAGTTCTTATCCTTCACAAACTATGACCTCAAGAACTATTCCATGGAACTATGAAAAACAAACGAAGTTCATAATTCCTTTTTTGGTCAAATTTCCTTCATCATATTTCCAGTGGTTATAGTTCTTGACTGACAAAGGAACTATGACCACTAGAACTTTGACTGATATGAACTATTCCATGGAACTATGATCGATAAATGAGTTCATAGTTCCTTTGTCAGTCAAATTTCCTTCTTCATGTTTCCTATCAGTCATAGTTCCTAAATAAAAAAGGAACTATGAACTTAGGAACTTTGACTAATGGGAACTATTCCCCATAACTATGATTGAAAAATAAAGGACATAGTTCCTTTGTCGGTCAAGGTTCCTTTGTCATAGTTCCTGACTGACAAAGGAACTATGATCTCAAGAACTTTGATTAATAGGAAGTATTCCCTAGAGCTACAACTAACAAATGAAGGTCATAGTTTCTTTGTTTGACAAAGTTCCTTTACGATAGTTCTCATTAGTCAAAGATATTGATTGAAAAAGGAACTATCACCTCAGGAACTTTGACTAACATGAACTATTCCCTAGAACTATGGCTCACAAATGGTTTGTGTTGGGAATATGTATTTTTCTAAGCAATGATTTGGGTACCTTTGGCTAATCAAACTATAGGCTCATTCCTACTACTTTGCACTAAAATATTTTATAACAAAAATCTTTGTGACCTTATATGAGGAACTCACTATTACATTTATTTTCCGGTATCACTTTATATAATAAGTCTTGATAATGTAATCTTTTTGGATCATCTTAGATAGTCAGTCTTAATAATGTATCTTTCAACAAGAGATGATAAACTTATCAATAAAAAGGTATCACAAAGACAACAATCATAGAAACCCATAAATGATGTTACCATCACAATGAAGGAAGATGTTATCACATCACCTCCATGATTTCCACCTCAAAAACAACTTTTTCATTCACATAAATTTTAGTATATGTAGTTCTTTATCAACATCATTTTTCTCACTATTCTTTGATACTATATTTGGTTGTTCAAAGCAAGTTTGTGATGGAAAAACCTACCTTTCATTTTTGTAAAAGGCATGGACTATTTAGTAATAATTTG
Organism: Picea sitchensis; assembly: GCA_010110895.2. Lineage (NCBI taxonomy): Eukaryota > Viridiplantae > Streptophyta > Pinopsida > Pinales > Pinaceae > Picea > Picea sitchensis. The sequence goes on along the minus strand of SNQJ01S0038044.1, from coordinate 166,360 downwards.
TTTTCCAACCTAACATAAACAAAATACTAACACTACCTTACACTCAAGCTCTTTCTCCAAACTGTTTACAAGTGGATATAAGTCCTTTACCAAACTGATCATGAGGTCAAGTTCTTGAGGAGGTCTCCTTGGAAGGAGTTAAGAGTATAGTAAAAGGGTAAAGAGATCGTACTTAATTTCCTCAATGAAAGAACCAATCTCGGATTTTGAACTGGCTAAGGTAGAGTTGTACAAACAAATTGACATATCTATTCTTATTACATATAAGAATTGGTGTCCCAACGGAGTAGTTGTGTGAACCTAGAGGAAAAGAGAATTGTTCCAATGATTGCAAGTTTAGGGAAGTTCCACAATATAGCTTTGAAACAAATTTCATTTTCAGCTCCATTGCCTTGAATTGTCAACGCAACCCATCCACAATATTGGGTTATGTTCTCTATATTTCCCAATAACCATCCCCAATCACCTTTTCTATATCCATTTAGTTTATGGATAAACACTAAGTATTTGAAATCCTCTTGCAAATAAAATTTAATATAAGGAAAAAAAGATTATAGATGAGTGATGCAAACCCCTTTGGGTTGGAATGACTTCTCAATCTAGGATCGAGATTCATAGGTGACGAAGTGGCTCATGGGTCCTTGCAAAACCCGTGGACTCTTTACCAGAGGCCCTTCACCACAATGTTGCATTAAATTTTTCTATTACCAAGGGTTCTTTTCCTTTAGCGAGGCTATGAACATAACCACAAGCTAAAACCAAGCGCTTAGTAGAAAGGCACTCTGGTGCTCCGGGAGTTCGAGGCTTTGGGATAAATTGCTACAAATAACGATCCTCTCAAGATGTGTTGGAGTCTTTACCAGCTGAATTCAATCATAAAGTTATATTAACCGATGAGTGTGGGTCCTTGCACTATCCCACCACCTTTCCAAATGCTGGCGGAAAGGCTCAATTGGACAATGGATGGGGATCCACCTCCCTTGCACAATCCACGGTTGACAAGGATTTTCGGACTCCTGGTTTCGAGGGACTTTCCGCTCTACACAAAAATGACCAAAATCACCCAGATTGTCGAATCTCTGAGCTCTAAAGGGTCGGGGATCCAACGGTTCTCGCTCGTGTGTGATCAACAGTTCATCATCACTCCAGAACTCCGGGGCTCCAAGGTTATTTCACTCTGAACAACTATAGTTAAAGACCCAAAGGTTGAATATCCAAACTACCAAAGGGCTCATATATCTACGACTGACACTCCTCCCTCGATTAACAAATGATATTTTTTTAGGTGGGTTGAATCAATGTTCCACTGTTAAGTCAGGCTCCAACACAAAGTATGGCCCTCCAATTCCTTTCCAAAAGGATTTTCGAGGATTCTAAGGGTTCCACCAGGGAACTATGTACCTCTTTATCTCTTCTAAGCTTCCTTCACTTTGATGAAGTGAACCCTGGTGCACACTTCTACATCTCTCTTGAGATTTAACCCCTTAGACTTTATGGGTCGAAGCACTCCTTGAACTGACTTTACTGAGCTTGGGACTTTTAAAATTCACCTACACACTCCTTTCACATGCTATTTGCAGACCTTGCAATGTCTCTCCTAAGCATCTGATCTAGAATTGGATCAAGGAGCCTGATAGGGTTAAAAAAGGCTCAAAAATGAAAGTGCTCAGAATTAGATGAAACCAATTCCATTGCATCCATCTCGTCTTCCTGATTTCGGCCATATATTTACTTCGTAAAACGGGCTTCGTATGCGAAAGATATCGCATTCTGATCGAAAACCCAAACAGGTAAAAAAAAGCGGGTGACTGTATAGTCCATGTAGTCCACGTGGCAGGTTGACTGTACAGGTTCTACAGTCGTACAGCTGACATGCAGCTCTAGGAGAAGACATGTGGCAGGTGATAGGGTGTACGCCAGTTGAATTGGACCAATCTGTGGGTGACACGTGTCACCATGGTAAGGGTGACACGTGGCACGGGATGACGTCAGCAAGATGATGTCAGCAGGATGACTGGGCAGGTATGGTGATGATTGGGAGAGAGGTGGTAGGGTACATGGTAGATACGTGGACCACTCAGTGTTCGACACATGGAATCCCTCTATTGGTTGTTGGTTTGTGCAAAATATGGGGTCTCCACCGGAGTCGAACCCCCGACCTCCTCCGTGCTACTGACTGGCAGGACTGGGATAACTGCGAGCTCAACTGGTGGTTCTTAATATTCATATGGAAAATAAATTATTTAAATTAACCCAAAGTTTAAATGGAGGCCGGAAAGGGCTGGGCCTTAGCCCCAGCCCATGGTTCATTATATTCATGCGACCACAAAGTTTGGGGGCACGGGCGCCAGAGCTTAACCACGAGCGTGATTCAACAGAAGTTTATGATAGGGCTTAGCCCTTGGTTCTCGAGCGGTACCTTGTAATCAAGACCCGTCCACCAAAAATGTGCAGGGGGATCTATCCATAGACCAACGGTCATATATACGCACCCGAAGACCAGGAGCCAGTCGGACAGGGGGGCTAGCGCACGATAGGTGGAGCGCCTGGCCACATGGTCACCTCCCATATGAACAAGAGTGTGCCAAAAGGGGGTTGCGCCCAAATATATATGCAAAGTGGAGTTTTATTATATAGTTTTGATTTTTATTATTTTATGCCCATAATTAATGGATTTTGGTCATTTTTTGGAGATTTTGGACTCTTTTTGAGCCCAGATTTTGGGAGGAAGTTGAGGATGGATAACCAACTTCAGATCTATAAAAACCAGGCCTGTTTGAGGCCATAAATGATAGTCAAAGAAAATTTATGCTGAAGGGAATCCAAGCCAAATCCATTTTTATGCAGGGAAGTTGTTGAGGAGAAGACGCTTGCAGGCCATTTCTGGGAGCTCCGGTCATCTGTTTTGCGTGCCGTTTCTTTTGTTGGGTTCTAGAGCTCTAGAAGAAAACGACTAGATCAATATTGTAGCTAATTGGCACTGCTGTGATGTACTTTTGGAGATTTGAACAGAAATAAAGAAGCCTCCCCCACAAAGACAAAGGCCCGAAGACGTAGGCAACGTTGTGCCAAACTCTGTTATCAATTCTCTTGTTATGGTTTTCTGTTTATTACTTCATTTCAGATCTACATATGTGTATATGGATGTCATAATTCCTCTTATTTCCTCATTATTTCATTAAGCTTCTCAAATGGTTAATTAACACATGCAATTAAAAACTCAACCACTGTCATTAAAAGATCTTTACGGATCAAGTGGTATCAGAGCTAGTTGACGTTTGGATTTGAGTTTTGCATGTTAACCAGGGAAAAGCTACAGTGTGGTGAAGGCGATCTTGTTGCAGA
>SNQJ01S0038044.1:108964-137060 GCA_010110895.2 Picea sitchensis | reverse complement strand
ATACATTTTTAAAGTATTAGTACATTATTACATAAATGTAAGGTTTAAATTAGAGTATTAATGATGATTAATGTATAATGTAACATATTAATAAATTGATACATTAATCATGTAATGTATTAATTAATTAAAAAAATTATACAATATTAATTAATAGAGTGCTAGTCCCCGAGATGTAGGACAGTTGGTGACTGAGTGTGTTGTTAAGCCACTTCGTGATGTTAAAGTCACCGGTTTGAAACCTGCGGGGACAAAAAAATCCAACCATGTTAAGGGTTGGTATGGCTCAGGTCGGGTGCGATCCCCGGGTGATTTTGATGGCTTAGATTCCCCTGAGTCGCGGTTTCTCAAGACACAGGTAATCGCGTAGCCAACAGGTCTCGCACAAATTAACAAACAAAAAAAAATTAATAGAGTGCTAAAGTATTAATACAATAATAAATTAACACATTATTAGAGTAATACAAAAAAAATGCATTCCATACATTAATAAATACATTACTAAAGTATTAATGCATTAATACATTAATAAAGTATTAATACGATGAAAAATTTACCTTAATACATTAATATAGTAGTAATACATTTACCTTAATGATGTTAGTAATACATTGTTAAAATAATAATAYAATAATAATACATTATTTCATTAATATAATGTAAAAATTAAAGTATTGATACATTAATTTATAATGTAACATGTTAAATTATTAATACAATATTAAAGTATTAATACATTAATTAACAATGACCATGGTTGACTATGGTTGACCATGACCATGGTTAACTTTGGTAGACCTTGGTTGTCTTTGGGAAGGAAACGTTAACTATGGTTGATTATGGTTGTCCTTGACCACAATTGATTGTGGTTGAACATGACCATGGTTGACTGTGGTTGATCAAGTGTTTTTATGGTTGACCATGTAAATATGATTATGGTGGGCCATGTTGATTATGTTTAACCATAGTTTACTATGGCACTACTGCATTGTAATGCTAATCATTTTTTGTTCATCACATTGTGACATTAGGTTTTGTTTGTCACATTGTGACATTAGCTTTTGTTTGTCACATGACATCGTAAAGTTATGGTCATCCAATTATGATGAAGGGTTTTTTTTCTTCACATAATGGTGTTGGAATAGGTTTGTCATAGTCAAACAGTGGGTTATCTTCGTTCCATTGTCATGTTGGGAAATGTTAGTCTCATTGAAATATTGGTCTATGTTTGTCACATTGCCACATTCAGTTGTGTACATCACATTGTGACAATGGGTTGTGTTAGTCCCATTGCAACATTTGGAAATGTATATCACAATATGACATCAAGATATGTGAGTCACATGGGAATGCGAGGATATGTTTGTTACATAGCAATAAGAGGGGTATGTTCGTCACATTGTGGCAGACGTTTATGTTCGTCACATTGTAATGAAATGAATATGTTCGTCACATTGTGAGGACAAGGCTATGTTTGTCACATTGCGATGTTACTATGTTTTGTAGATTGCAACGTTACTAGTTTAACACATTGCGACGTTTGGAAATGTTTGACACATTTCAACCTTGGAATATGTGCATCACAATGCAATGTGAGGCAATGTTTGTCACATTGGGATGACAGGGTGATGGAGGACACACTAAAATGTCTAGAAATGAATGTCACAATGCGACGTCAGGATATGTGTGTCACATAGGAACGTGAGGATATGTTCCTCACATTACGACGACATGGCTATGTTCATCACATTGCGACAACATGGCTATGTTCATCACATTGTGACACTGCTATTTTTGGTAGATTGCAACGTCACTGTGTTCGACACATTCTGACGTTGTTATTTTTGGTAGATTGCAATGTTACTATGTTCGACACATTGCGACATTTGGAAATGTTTGTCACATTGCAATGTCAAGCTATATGTATTACATTGTAACATGAGGAAATGTTCGTCATATTGTGAATATAGGGCGATGTGTGACACATTGTGAGCTTTGTTGATGTTCGTCACATTACGACATTACTATCCACATTACGATGAAATGATTATGTTCATCACAATGCGACGTCTGGAAATGTTTGTCACAATTCAACGTTAGGATATGTCCATCACATTGAAACGTGAGGATGTGTTTGTCACATTGCGATGAAAGGGTTACATTCATCACATTGTGATGTTCATTTATGTTCATCACATTGTGACATTACTATCCACATTACGATGACATGGCTATGTTCATCACATTATGATGTCTAGAAATGTTTGTCATAATTCAATGTTAGGATATGTGCATCACATTGAAACGTTAGGATGTGTTTTTCACATTGCGGTGAAAGGGCTATGTTCATCATGTTGAGACGTTTGTTTATGTTCATCACATTGCAACAATAGGGCTATGTTCTCCACATTATGAAATTATGATGTTTGGTATATTGCAACGTTACTATGTTGGGCACAATGTGACGTTTGAAATTTTTGTCACAATGCAATGTCAAGATATGTATATCACATCGCAACATGATGAAATGTTGATGTTCGTGACATTGCGATGTTATTGTTATTATCCACATTATGATGACATGGCTATGTTCATCAGATTGTGACATCAGTTTATGTTCGTAACATTGCGATGCTACTATTTTCAGCAGTTTGTAACATTACTATGTTCTTGAGAGTGCAAAGTTATTGTGTTCTCCACTGTGCAATGTTAATAAGTTCGATGCATTGCAATATTACTATGTTCATCATGTTGTAACGTCTATTTTTGTTCATGAGATTGCAACGTTGAATAATGTTCATCGCATAAGAAGGTTGGTTTGTGTTCGATATGTTAAGATAATGAATTTCTGGCAAAGTTTATATATATATATATATATATATATATATATAGATACAACAAAGTGTTTCCTTTGTGAAAAAGATAAAAACTTTGAACTAATGGAATATATTACATAGAAGACAATTTATATTATATAGAAGGGAATTTATAATCATATATTTTCTAAGAACATTGATAAAATATGATTTTGAATTGTTTAATCTATTCCTTACAAATAAACATATATAAAATTAGAATATGCATTTATGCATTTGGCTTATTAGTGTTGCAAATTAGAATATGCATTTATGAAAATTAGAATATGCATTTTTTTATACTAAAATTTGTCATAAATATATGAAAGATATTTATATCATTTGGCAAATTTAAAATATTTTAATGTTATTCAAACTATAAAATTTTATTTTCTTGATATAATATTATTAGACATTTTGTGTAAGATATAAAATATTATCTTTTTTATACAATATATTGTTATTAGATTTAACACATTTTCTTGAAAAAAAGAAACAATACAATTATTTAATATTGTTAATTTTTTATTTAATATTTTATTTATTTAATATCATTTTTATTATTATTCTTTAAATTTGTTCAATTACTTAATGTGTTGGTATTTTGGAAATTATTTTAAATAATTTAATTTTAATTTATATATATATATATATATATAGTATGGTAATATTTTGACTATTATTTAAAAAAATTGATTTAAACATAAATGAACAAAATAAACCAACTAATGATTTATAAGAAGTGCAAAAACATAAATATACATAATTCTAATAATTATATTTATAAAAATACATAATTATAGAGTTTTTGTTATGAAAAATTAAAGTTTATCAATAAAAAAAACCATATGTTTTCTTATCATAACAAAACACTAATTTTTTTAATAACAAATCTTATTTTTTCTTGTCATAACAAACATTACTTCTTTGTTATCATAAAAACAAATCGTAGCCCCTAAATTTTTCTCATAGAAAAAACCTAATTTTTGAACACTCAACTCAAATATCCACGACACCCTAACTCAAATATGTGTCCTCAACAATGATAGTATGAATGTCAATGTTGAGTTAACTATAGCTAACCACCATATCTATGTATTACTAATGGAGTTCTACATTAGTAACATTTTTTTTTTAAGTAAAAAATAGGTGGTTCCTACTATACTAAGTGGCAAAAATTATACATCTATGCTTAGGCTGCTAGTTGTTCCGCCAATTTAGTGGAAACAGGAACAACTAGGAACCAGTGCTATCCTTGTCAAAAATGGGCGGTTCACCATCTGTCCTGCTCGTAGGAAAATAGGATGGATGGCATTCCATAGTTTGAGTTGTGTCTATAGTTTTACAAGATGCAGCTAGGAGCATAATAATAACCCTTAACAACAAAACTAAAAACATAAACATAACCATATCTATTACCTCGTGGCCATGTCATCCTCATCATCCCGTTCTCCTTCCCTAGCTGGCATCACGTACCTCTGCGCACAAGTTGGGCATATTTTCCCTGCTATCTCATTGGAGAAGGCATCGTATAGCATATCCAGTCGTTGGCTCATGAGGATTCCATGGTGGATCCATTCCGCCATCTGGCCCTGCAAATCAAACAACAATTCCAGGTGTTTCGAGTGCAAAATAGGTGGCGGGACACGCCATTGTTCCTCCATGGATGAGATGGGAAGTTGTGAGAGGACCTTGCCACCCTCCCTCATCATGCCTCCCATCCTCTTCTCCTTGGCTTCGTTGGGGGTTTCCTCCCTTTGCTTCTCCATGCCTTCTCCTTCGTTCTTGCCACTTTCCATGCCTTTATCCAAGGTTTGTCCACCTGCAAGTGCGACCTCTTGAGACTCTAGTTCTTCTAGTATCTCGTCCTCTATGTAGTAGGTGGAGAACTCATCAAGTTTCTCTTCTCCTGTGTCGCTACCTTGCTTCTCCTCAGTGGCAACCATGGTGCCTTCCTCCAAAAAGTGGCTTGGTGTCTACCAGTTATCAGGTATAGTGAAGAGGAGATGCTCTAGAGGAACTTGAATTGGATCCTCCAGAAAGACCTCCTCCACATATGCCATGGGAGGCATTCTAGCCACATTTTGTCTGCACAGGAGTTGGGTGCGAGCCATAGAAAGTGCTCATTCCATCCTTTGCAGCCTCTTTCGTCCAGCAGCAAGGGTATACCATGCAGAGCCACGATGCAGCTTCCCTCTTTCTCATGGCATCGTAGTGAAAATTTAGATTGAAAAGGTACAGAGGGTGCTCTGATTATTACACTAGAGTTCACAATTGCAGAAGTGGTGCAAAGCGAAAATAAACTGGATGAGTCCATTGTGCGGGTTGTTCAAAAGAAGATGGAGCGATGGGATGTCCTTCTCCATTAACTACCTCATCTTGAATGTCGACAACTCTGGAGTGCTCACGCGAGGGAGAGGTCCCTTGTCACGAGAATGGAAGTTGGGGCCAACTCCCATCCTTAATGTTGAGTGGATGGGGGTCGGCCTGTTGCATTTAAGGCCAGGCCTAGCTCCGTTCCAGGTGGTTGGTATGCTCAACGTGGCACCCCATCCGGGGTCTATATTAGTAATCTTATAATAAATTAGTAATTGAATTAATTATATAAGAATTATAATAACAATTAAATAATATAATTATCCATAATAAAACAAAAAGTTGTGATATTTCCAATCTAGCCTCTACCACCCATCGAGTGTGCTTGCTAAACCAAGAAGTCGGAAAGGGGCAGGTTACTGAAAAAATAAACCAAGGGCCAAGGCCACTGTAAAAAGGTCAACTGAAAAAACCCTAGGCCCGAGCATCTATGACCCAAGCCCTAGATTCAATACCTTCTAAAGACATAACCACAAACCTCCGAAAAAATCTCTTCACTCATCTATCAAAGAATGATATATACATATACTATTTATTTTTTGAATTTGTAACTTATTTATCAACGACAAAAGCTCACTATTTGAAACATAACATATTAAATTAAATATATAAAAAATACACATAATATAACTTATGATGAACATTTACTCTAAATATCACTATCTACTCCTAAAAAGATCGTAAATTTCCAAGTCTCAACGCTATTTGTCTTAAAAGTGACGTTGAAGGGTTTATGTTCCTAACATTAAAACGATGTGGAAATATTACCAACCTATAATAAAATGAAAATAGAAATCACCTTTACTGTACGAAAAGGAGAGGAAGATTGAGTTCATGTTAAAAGTAATAAGATAGAATATTTTTACCAATTTAAATACATTTTGAGAATTAGACCAAATAATAGTAATAAGATTAGAATATTTTTACCAATTTAAATACATTTTGATACATGAAAATAAAAATGCAAACAATAAGATATCAAAAAATGTATTTTATATCAAATAAAAAAATCTATTTATTCAAAATTTTCAGAAATCCTTTAATTTAATATTACTATAAATTACCAGTTTAAATACAATTTCATACAGGAAAATAAATATGCAAATTATAAGATATGAAAAATGTAGTTGATGTCAAATAAAAAAAAATCTATTTATTAAAAATTTTCCAACATCCTTTAAATTGTGTATGACTGATAAATTTTAAATTTCTGTATAACAAATATGAATACGATATAATCTGGTTACTATGAATAATTTTCCATTCTTATTTTCACATTCGTTATGACGGAAGCAAATATTAAAAGAAAAATAAGTATAGTAAAGGAAATTTAGACTTAGTGCCATGTGAAGTAGATTTTGGTTAAATTTCTATGTGCCAAAAATCACACAGGATGTCATCCTGCCAATTTCAATTTGAAATAAAAATGAACGCGCCTATATTAGCATAGCATGACATATAACGACCATCAATTGCAATCTGGATACCTAGCAATCCGGATACCTAGCAATTTGTTACATAAATCGCCTTCAGATGAAGACAGTATTAATCGATTTGAACAAGGACAGATTTTGATTGTTTGCTTATATGTTGATGATTTGATTTATATTAATAATCTCTTTATTGATATGTTTAAATCAACTATGAAGAAGGATTTTGAGATGAAAAATTTGGGGTTAATAAAATATTTTATTGGCATTGAAGTTGTTAACACATAAGATTGTATTATGATTTGAGAGAATTTCCCAAAATACAATTGCTATAGGAGGGTTCATGTACATTTGGACAACTTGACTTCAAGTCAGTGTTTCAAGGGTTTTGAGAAGACGTTTTTCTTGATGATTCCATCTTGATGATTCCATTGTGCATCAGACATCACAATATTTCCAACCATATCCCTTGCAGCCCAAAAATCATCTACGAATGCCTCCAAACACCCTCTCAAATACCACACTGCGTTTCTACTGAGAGCATGTTGCGCTTCTGCAATTTTTGAGTGACTAAATTAAAAGTTGGATTATGAACAAATGAGAAGGTATTTTTTAAAAATGGCGGAATTTTTTGTTCATCACATCCCAAATAACAAAAACCTCTCTCAGTTTTGAAAAACGTGTTATGGTTAGAGATATATTAGATACATAAAGGGTGATATGAAATCACCTAACCACACACACAAAGGGAGCTACAAAATCACCTAGCCAGACACACAAAGGGAGCTATAGAATGTGCAGAACTATTTTACACCAGCGCTACAGAATTTCCTGTAGTGGTTATTGTTTGGATATTCACCTTGCTGGGAGATTGCAACTTGTAAAGTAAGATTCGAATGGTCTCCCAAGAGTTTGTTGGACATGAGAGACATGTGTTCCATCTTCATATCAATGAGGATGACCTGTTTCAAAAAGAATTTATCATCATAGACAAAATCCCAAAAAAATAGGAATTTGTTAGGCTTTTGTTGGAATCTTTTGTAACAAGACTCCTAAATGGAGGAGGATCCTATGTAACTCCTTGGTTTCAAACTCCTTAGGGTAGATAGAGATTATTCACTATAAATAAAAGGTTTTTTGATGAGAAAAAGGGGATTCATGAGCCAAGAGAGGCTAGAGAGTTGTAGGAGGCACTTTTCCTATGATCATTGTAACCCTAAGGGGCCTATATTTTTGTAAACAATTGTTTTTAGAAATTCAGGATATTTATGGTGTCAGATTTTTTTTCTTTGTTTTCCTGTTTGTCTTCTTACTTCAATGAATTGTACACCTCGAGGATCATGGTTACCTCTGATTAATGGATTCTTTAGCATCCAAGGATTTGATGTATCTTGTCTATTAGTCACTGCTTACATTCAAGTACCTTGAATTCATTTATGCAGAGTGGATCTCTGCCTTACGGATTTTCTTCTTTGTGTTATATTTTCTCTTCCTCTATCCAATAAACCTTTTATCTAATATCCAGATTGATTTCTTTTAATGAGAAGGGTGTTTTATTGACTCCATATCCCAATAGTCCATCACTCATTTACACTAGCTAACTGTCTTTTACTTTATTTGTTTTCTTCTTCTTGCTCTAGTATAAACCCAATCAAGTCTTGTTATTTCTATGTTACCAAGCTTACTCTCATTTCCATTCTGGGAGTGACTCTTGGAGTCATAACAAAAGTAACACAAAATGATAAGGGAATTTTCATTTGTCAATGTAAATATGCAAAAGATGTTTTAAAGAGGTTTAGAATGATAAATTACATTCTAGTTTCTACACCTTTGGTAATTGGCACAAAACTAAGTAGAGAACATAATGATATGGATTTTGATTCAACCATATTCAAAAAATTGGTTGGATGTTTGATGTATCTCACAACAACTCGGCCAAATATAATGTATGGAGTTATTTTAATTTCTAGATTCATGGATGCACCAAAGAATTCACATTGGCAAGCATGAAAAAGGTTATTAAGATTCATTCAAGGAACTATGAATCATGGCATATTATATTCTACTTCAAATAATCTACAGATGGTTGGATACACGGATAGTGATTTTGTAGGGAGTATCAATGATAGAAAGAGCACATTTGGATATGAATTTCATATTTTAATAGGAAACGTTGCATGGACGTCAAAGAAACTACCAATAGTGACAATCTCATTAGCAGAAGTAGAGTATGTAGCAGGTACATCAGAAACATGTCAAGTAGTTTGGATGCAAAGAATCTTGAAGGATCTAATGCATGAGAAATAATACCTTACTAGAATCTATTGTGACAACAAGTCCACCATTTCACTATCAATGAATCATGTTTTTCACAAGAGAAAAAAGCGCATTGACACTAGATATCACTTCATTCGATAAATGGTCAACAATGGAGAACTCATCCTACAACTTTGCAGATCAAAGGACCAACTTGGATACATATTTACAAAGGCTTTAGCAGAAGACCAATTTGATTATGTGAGAGAAGCTTTGGGTATTGTAAATATTGATGTAATTAATAGTAGAAATTAAGGGGTAGTGTTGGTTGAATTAATTTCTACCAACCACATTTAAAACTGAAACTTCTAACAACCTCTGGCAATTGTTCATCCATCGATACAGGCATATATTTTCTTAGCCCCATGAACTATTTAGATCTTCGGGATCCTTCCAAAGACCTCTATAAATAAGAGGTGATTGTAATCGTTATAGCAATGGAAATGTTAATTTTTTTGTTTGATTTTAGTCTTGTGTGTTGTTTTCCTCTTTCCACTTCAAGCTACAATTGCAAGAAAATAGGTTGAATTGAATGATTCGAGATTCATTGGGACACCTTTTCTCCCTTACTAAACTATACCTGGGCTACAACCATTTGACAGGGCCTATCCCTTCATCCCTAGGTTTTTTGTCTAAATTGGCCAATATCAATCTTACTCACAACTCTTTGAGCAGAGAAATCTCAGAGTGACCCTTCAACTAACTCAACAATTTTAAATATCTTGACCTGTCGAATAGAAAATTAACATTGAATATCACCAATGTGTGGACTTTGCCATTTGATTTATATGTGTTGATGTTATCGGTTTGTAAAATGCAGTCGTTGTTTCCTAATTTTTTGAGGACTCAAGGTTCTATTACCATCCTGGTTCTATGCAATAATACTATCAATGGAGAAATCCCTTCATGGTTATGGAGTCTTCCGAAGCTCGAGCGGTTGGTCCTATCATACAATGAGATGGAAGGGACACCACCACCTCATGTGTATAACTCATCGACTTCTTTGAAGGAGGTGGAGTTATGAGGGAATCGGTTCCATGGAAGCCTTCCCCATGCACAAATTTTTGCCACTAGATTTCCTTCAAAATTTGATCTGTCAACTAATAATATTACAGGTCCAGTCCCCTTAAAAATGTGCACAATGTTGAAGTCTTTCAGATAATTTCTTTTAGCATCGAATAAACTGGACGGGTAGATTCCTCGTTGCATTTGTGAGAAAACAAAGTATCTTTAATATTTGGGTCTTTCACACAATAATCTGTTTTTCCAACTTCCTTCATAGTTGGGTAACTTCTCTACTCTCAATGTATTGAATCTAGCAAAGAATGGTTTTCAAGGGAATATATTTCTATATCTTGGAAAATTGAACAAACTTCAGGTATAGCACATCAATAAAAACACGTTGAGTGGAAATTGTTATCACTAAAATATCATCTGCAACATTACACACAATGGTTAAGGAAAAATATCAATGCCAACAGCAATTATTCCACATACAACACCAAAAATGCATCCAGAAGGAAAAAAACTATACAATTGTGTCAAAAATTGAAGTGTGCAAATTCACTAAAGGAGGCACGTGCACAGTGTGCAACATGTAGGGGCCAACATAGCCCTCAACATGCACTATGCACCAAATGAGCGATTGGCTATGAGAAAAGTCACACATTTCCATGAATGATGCATTTATGAATCTTGTTGGCCCCTAAACTACTTCTAGTCTGACCCTCAAAGTCACATGACACTCATATCTGAGCGAAATTTAGCTTGGAGGTTGGTCAAGGTATAGAGAGTACCCACAAAGGCCCCTTGTTCCCACTATGAACCAATTACATTTTTCCATGAATGGACGTTATAAATACGAGCTATGGGTTTTCTAAGAAACCAAGATATTGAAGTTATCTTTATGCTGCCAGAATTTTTCCTTGAGAATCCTCTTTTCTCTTTGAATCCTTCAAGCACCATTTCAATAGGTCATTCCACTCTCCTCTTGAAGAAATCGACATTGTTTTTCTTCACCATTTTCAATTTCTTCCATTGTAGGAGACAAGAGATCTCAATTAGGGAACTAAAGAGACCTCCCAAGGAGGAAGAGGGGACTCATAAGTCCCTGCCTCTCTCTACGGTGTTTTGCCTACTAATATATTGATCCATTGGTAGCAATATGTTGGTCATTGTTTGATTTTCATGGTTCTAAGTTTCTCAATCTTTATAACATTTATTTCTTAGTTATTTCAGTTGTATTTGTTTTTTTTCATATCTGTTTGGCTTATTTAACCCACTCACAAACTTTCGTCTTGTTTATAAGGCTTATCTAAACATGCAATTTTTGTTGTTTTGCTCACCCAAGTGACAAAACTAACACAACATATTGGCGACCATATTGGGGATCGGTATCAATTTCCTCCCTATTCGATACTTGAGAGCACTTAATTTTGATTTTTATGACTTGCAGGTACCAAAACTGGCCTATCCCAACCTGCCAAACTCAAAATTCAGAGTTGAGGAAGGAGTATTTCACTTGGAAAATTTTCCCCTTACATGTGACAAGAAGGGCGCAGATTTCAGGGCACACATATGCACACTGTGCATGCCACAAGTTTAATTAATATGCGCATTTTTTTCCCTCTGTGTGCCTGTCAGAACTGCAATCTGTGCATATGTCCATTTTTTTCACATTGTAAGGATTTTTTATGAATATTTTGAGGGCCCATAGCCTCCAGATTGGAAATTCCTCCACTTTATAAGGCAACTACACTCCACTTAGAGTCCTTTCCCATAAGAAAGGTTAGCTAACATAGGCACTTAGGGGTTAAAAAGAATCAGTATTCTCCTATTTTTCTTTGTTGCCACATGGATGGCTCATTTGTCTTGCAAAATTTTAAGTTGAAGATTATTTATATATACACAATCACCTAAATTGGGACTAGAAGTTAACTTTGAACCTCAAGTATGATCTTCCCCCACAGCCTAGTGTGATCTCGAGAATCAGAAAGGTGGTTAAAGGGGGATTTCATCTCCCTTAAAAAATATTTAGGACAAGACAAAGCCCCCCTAGGGTTCCTCTTAGTTTTTGAAATCATCTTAAAGCTTTGTAAGGGACCATACATGCCAGCATGTTTGCAATCTTAGGATAGTTTTTAAATTCTTTCTTAGTTTAACTAACACTCTAGGAAAGTTTAAAGATCAAAGTAATGAGCCCATAGATGCCCACATGTCTCCAATTCTAGGATAGTTTCAAATATTTTCTAGTATAGACAACATTTTAGGGAGCTTAAAGGATTTGTAAGGACTCACATGTCCACATTTCTAGTCCTTTAGGGATTTAAATATTCCACGAGGTTGTACAAAAGACACATAGTAAGCTAGGTAAAAAGATTTTTAAGGACCCCAAGAATTCCACATGTTGCAATCTCACACTTAAATTATTAAAATATTTGAACACTTTTCACTTTCTTTCACATAAAGCCACTCCTCACACACATAATGTATATTAGAATAGTGGAGGTTGAAGTAGGATTTCTCCAAAGGAATTCTGAAAGGTATGACTGCTTCTTTATGAATTATCCACACCAAGTTAAATCAAATGGGATTGGTCCATGACCCCAATCTCTCAGCCCACTACATCTAAAACATTTCTAAGAACACACTAAATTTTCCTCCACAGGAGGTGCCAAAAGAAATTTTTAGTCTAGGTAGGATCTCAAGGGTAGGCATCCAAATAACCCCCCGTTATCAAGTTCTCACATTTTCAAACAATATCAATTGACAAATAGGGAGCTTTCAAATCCTCGAAGTCAAGTGTTCCTACACCATAAGGAAGGGAGATACCCGTTAAGGGTCGAAGGCCAAGTTCTAGTTTTTTTGCACATCCCTCCTTGAGTCACCCAACTCTTGTGAGGGAATCCAACTCGTGACCCATTTCTAAGGATGAAAATCTAAATGTCGCACTTTGACCAAGGTACCTAGTGACCAAACACATGACACCCACCGAGGTGGTGATTGTGGGCTGCAATAGCACCTTGATCAGATTTTGTGTGGCTATTGGGAAATATGGCCAACTCTTTTGGGATATGCACCCTCTACCCCTCATTATAACTGATTAATTCAAACTTCACTAGTTCATCTTCCAATGGCTTCATACCCTACTATTGAGTTTTATTGGAAGGCCCAATGTTATTTGAGAGGAAGGATGATACATCTTTTAGGACACGAGCATTTGTTTTTATTATTCCCCCATGCAGAAAAAATCCACCTATCCACATGCTTGTTTATTTACAGTTGAGGTATGTATGTTGTTCATTTGATTACATGAAATTATGAGTGATATTATTTTGTGAAGGTAAAAAAGATACAAATCTCTTCATTTATTTCTCTCTTTTCACCATTTTCACACATCCACTTTTCTAGTTAGAGCCATAGGAGAGCCACATAATCCCCATCGTTCTAGACTCTTGCAGGATCTCACCTATTATATGAGGAGTCCTTAGTCTTATTGACTCACCAAATTAACCATCTCATACCTCGGTGAGTGCTAGTGTTTTGGGGTCATCTTTTCTTGGTTCCACTTTGATTGGGTCCAATTCTCAAGTCCCTCCATCTATTAGTTCTCCTTCGTAAGGAGGTGGGGGTCAAACTTCTTCTCAAGGAGGAAGTACAAACCCACCAAATCCCTCTCAAGGGACATGTCCATTACCTACACACACGGTGGATAGAACTAATCCTCCACCAAATATTCCTATTCCATACATGGCATCCATTAGCATTCATGATTTAAAAAAACTCATGAATGATCCCATTTTGCATGATGCCACTTGGCCCAATATGCCTACAAAATTGCCTTCAAATATTCCAAAGTTTGAAGGAAAACTAGGGGATGATCCCACCAACCATGTTAAGACATTCCACTTATGGTTCTCATAAAACAAAATCATGGATGATTCCATCCTCCTAAGGTTGTTTCAACGAAATCTCACGGGTTCATCAGCCAAATTGTATGTGGACAAAAAAATAGGTTCCCATGTTACTTTTGAATCATTGGCCAAGTCCTTTTTGTCATTTTTCAAACTACCAATTTGTCATGATATTGGCTTCGAACTTCTCTCTGATTTCAAACAAACCATTGCTATCCATATAGCTGACCACATCCATGAATGGAAATGATGACATAGTCTGTGCAAACCATAAACCACCAAAGAGAAACATCTTGATTGGTTTCTCAAATCACTCACCTATGCCTCTGTTATTGCCAAGGATGTAGCATCCACTTTTCCTCAATCATAAGAGGAAGCCATTAGCAAGGCCCAACATTTTGACCTCATCTATTCACAATGAAGTTATACACAATATTTCTTGATGCACTGAGGCCCATACCATTTGGCCACGACAAACCTGGGATGTCCCATGCTGCAGATGGGTTGATTGGTTCTATGACACACTGCAAGCCTTACATGAACCCATTGCCTATTTATGGTGCACCTCAACATCCACAACCTTATGGAGGGACATCATATTACCCTCCCCCCACTCACCAACAATCATATCTTATTGTTCCCCCTTAGCCTTTGGGGGGACCCCCACCGGTACCACAAATGAATCCAATCCCTCAATCAAGTGCGGGTCCACCCCCAACCCCTACATGTGATCATAACATTTGTGTAGGTAATTCAACTTCCTATACACCATATGGATCATCTTCATAAAGCAATCCATATTTTCCATTTCCTGGTCCTCCTCAACCGGTTTCTCCTCCACCAGGACAACCACATGTCGGAATTAACTTTGCTCAACCCTCTCCCATTCAATGGGTTCATACTTTTGAACACTTGAATACATAAAATTTGTCCTATCAGCTAAATAATTCCAAGAAGAAAGGAAAAAATCGAAACAATAATAACCCAAGACCAAGAGGAAATAACCCCCAAAAAGATTCTCCCACTAGGGGAAATCATAATCAAGGAAACCAAAATCCCCAAGGGGGAAACAATAAAAATTAACCATGACAAGGGAGGAACAATAACCTCATAAATAAATTCCCTTATGCTCTATGTGGTCATTCTGGACATTACACTCACCGCTACCCCCAACTTGTTGATGACAAACAGATGAAAGCATCCATGAACACACAAAATCCTCCATCACTACCTACCCCCCAGCAAGCCCCACAACACTATTTGCAACCACCACCTCCGACTATGTTGAAAAACCCTATTCCACATTGAGATGTGATGAATAATCATTAATAGGTACACCTTGCTCACCACAAATGGGGAAATATCAAAACCTAGGTCCCATTCAACTCGACAATCCGACCAATCGTAATGTCCTCCTCACTAGCAAAGAAGAGATTCTTATGCAAACCCATAGTCCTTAATACGACATGCCTCCTGACTCTAAATAAACCACCCCAGAAGTGGATCTAGCTACAACCGAACAACCATTGATGATTCCATACCCTAACACTGAACCAAACCCTCGTATACCTCACATTTTGTTATGACAGAATGTCAATAACCCTCATGCTAGGGAAACCCATAACTACAGCCTCGTCAATGACTTAACAAAGTCTCTTGTAGCCATGTCTGTATGGGATTTCCTCTAAACCTATCCATCTTAGTGGAAATCCTTTCTTTCTTCCTTAGGGGAAGTCGACCCAACTGATACTTGACTCATGACCTTTGATCTAGATAACGGAGAACCATACCTCCCCACCCTGGTAGATTTTCAGATACAAGTTAATATCTGGAGCATCACAGTTCACCGATGCATCATCGATGAAGGTTCATCCACATGCATCATGTCCAAAGTCGTATGGAAGCAAATCGACTCACCAGAGCTAGTACCATATGCCATCACCCTGAGAGCTTATGATGATCGAACATCATCCCTTGAAGGGATCTTCCCAAATGTCCCTGTCGAACTCGGGGGAAAAGCTATCTTGATTGATATTGATCTTATTTACGCCCCATTTTATTACAATATCTTGTTCGGACATAGCTACATGTAATCTATGAAGGCAGTAGTCTCTTCTATGTTTTGAATGATGATGTTCCCCCATAACGGGAAAATTGTCACCATCAACCAAATTACACATTATGAGCCTAATCATTCCACCAAAATCGATAACATCCTCCCTCTTGTTCATGCTAGCTCAGATGCCTTTTCATTCGTCGAAATCATCCCTAGAATATTCAAAATCCCATCCTTTTTAGTGACTTATCACGGAGCACCACCTCTCCTGACCCCACCTACTTTAGCACAAGTGTGTGTAGTTTCCTCTAACGGAACCGATATCAAAGACACTACTCCTCTCATGGAGTCCCCTCCCCACATCGAAGTTTCTCCAGTCGCATAACTATTACCCTAACAATTCGCTGAGATCACCACTACACCACTTGTACCGGATTCCCCCCTCCCCGAGGGGAACATCCTAGTTTGGGAGACAGTCCTCCAAGCCCTTACCCATATCCCATTTTTATACCCCCCACCTAGAGTCCAAGCATTCCTGGTAGCTGCAACCCTTACCCTTCCTAAAATGGTTATTCCCTTCCTTGTATGGTATCTTCATCCACCCACTATGGTTCCTACACCATCTCTCCCTCAGAAAAAAGGATTACCGATGCAGATTCTAGTATAGGCTCCTGCCACACCACCCTCACCCCCAATTGTCAGCACCACCACCATTGCTGGGGGCAGACAGAGGAATAAGAAGCCCACAACTCTGCCCCCTCCTCAAGCTCAACCTCCTTGTGCACTATGCAAAAGGGAAGGAAACCCCACTAATATATGTCCTACTCTTCCTGAGTTACGCAATCTGATCCAGGGCCCTAGGGAAACCACATCGCTCGCCACTCCACTAATTACATCTACTTCTACTACGAAGTCCCCTACAACATGCAATAAATGGTTGTGAACAATATTTGCTTGTGCCATCTGTTCATAATATGGCCATTACACCCATCAATGCCCAGCTCTACCTCGATTTTTCCAAACCTTAGTTGCAATACGCCAAACATCTCAATCAGAGCCCTCTTAGACACTCCCTACTTAGGCTCACATTATTGATATTCTATATCTTTCATTGTCGATACCCGAGTGAACGAGGTAACCTCCACAATATTGAGACATTCACTTTATGTCGAGTGGTCCCTCACATCCTGTACACAATATCCCATCTATGTCCTCACCACTTGAGAAAAATAATGCTTACCCATTGAAAGTTCCCCCTGTCACTTCCCATGATCCCCTGTATTCTCGCTTTTCTCACTATGAAAAAGATATCCTAGAGGAACTCACTACCCCTGATTGTGTGTGGAATGCACTCCATCATCCAGCACTTTTTATTTCAGAGGAGGCCTTTCACCCTCCTATCCAAGCCTCCATATGCGCAATCAAAACCAAGGATTTTATTCCTTTGGGGCATATAGACTAGTTCGACAATTCTATCCCTGCCCATGATGCTTTTGAAGAATGAAACATGGCCAACATCTCCTGACTGTCAAAATTTACATTTCCATTAAACCGAGAATCATAGAAGAAATCACCATTGGCACTGCATGCTCCCCTGATAACTCACTGATTACAAAGCTCTCTTTCAGGAATACCGGGATATTTTTTCCTGGTCATATATGAAGATTCCTGGCCTCGATCCTTCTATCGTTGAACATCAAATCGACACATGGCTCGATGTCACCCTAGCTTGCCAAAATCAATGCCCCCTTCACCCATCCAAAGATGCAGATATCAAAGCTACAATTGACAATTTACGTGTTGTCGGGTTCGTTTACCCCATTGCATACACTTCTTGGCTCTCCAACCCTGTCCCCATTAATAAAAATCAGGGAACTATTCGCATCCGCACTGACTTTCACAATCTCAACCATGCTTGTCCCAAAGACAAATTCCCCACCCCTTTCATCGACCAAATCATAGATGATTGTTTCGGTCATGAGGAACTTTCCTTTATCGATGGGTTCTCTGGATACAATCAAATCTAAATCCACCCAGCAGATTAGTACAAAATTGCATTCACAACCCCTTGGGGTAACTTTGTTTATCGTGTCATGCCTTTTGGTCTAGAAAATGTTGGTGCTA
Organism: Picea sitchensis; assembly: GCA_010110895.2. NCBI lineage: Eukaryota > Viridiplantae > Streptophyta > Pinopsida > Pinales > Pinaceae > Picea > Picea sitchensis. The sequence continues at coordinate 118,990 of SNQJ01S0038044.1, read as the reverse complement.
TGTTCCAACGGGCCATGACCTATGTTTTTCATGATCTTGCTCACATCATCATTTCTTATTTGGACGACCTCATTTCTCAATCCAAAAAACAAACCCAACATTTACATGACTTACGCATCATTTTCCAGTGGTGTCTCCAATATAATATCTGCTTGAACCCCCTCAAGTGCGTATTTTGAGTCACTCTCGGGTGCCTCCTTGGGTTCATTGTCTCCCAACATGGCATCACTGTGGACCCCCTTAAGTTCCAAGCTATCACAGAAATCCCCCCACCGAGGAATTTACGCGAACTGCAGAGCCTACAAGGCAAAGACAAATTTTTACGTCACTTTATCCCAGACTATGCCATTCATGCGCATGGTTTTCTCCACCTACTGTGCCATGATATCTCATTTCGATGGGACAAACATGCTCAATCCAATTTTGATGATTTGAAAGTTGCCCTACCCAATGCCCCTTTAATAAGCCCCCCAGACTATGATCTTGATTACATCCTCTACTTATCAGCCTCAGTTGTCTCAGTAGTAGGAGTCCTCATCCAATTAGGGGATGACGAGCATGAACATGTCATTTACTACATTAGTAAAAAACTTTCAGGGCCACCCTTGAAGTATAATCATGATGAGAAAATCACGTTAGTAGTTGTCCTCACAGTCCAAAAACTACGACATTATATTCAGCTTCGAACTACCAAGTTCGTAGCAGATTCCAACCCCATGCAGTACTTGCTTAGTCAACGATAGATTAATGGAAAATTTTCTTGATGGATCGTTATCCTACAAGGATACGATCTGGAATTCTCTACTCCCAAAAGCAAGAAAGCTCTCATCCTCACTAAACTCATTATGAATTTTCCCTCAGACGCAAAAGCATCCCCCATCAATGAGGATTTCCATAATGAAACCCTCTTCTTTATTCCTTCTAATGACCCTTGCTACAACGACCTCCTCATCTACCTTTGTACAAAGAAGTTTGGGTCTCGTCTCTCTTGAGATGATCGTCGAATTATTCACCATCAGGCCCCTTGATACCTCCTCATTGAAGACATTCTCGATCGAAGAGGGATAGATACCATTCTTCGATGATGTCTTACCATCGATGAAGCCAACAAAGTCTTGAAGGATCTCCACAGCGACGCTTGCGGTGGTCACCTTTCGAGAATGTTCAATGCCCAAAAAATAATTTGAGTAGGGTACTTCTAGCCCACTTTGTTTCATGACTGCATCCACACTGTCAAGAGATGCGACAAATCCTAGCTTTATGCAAACAAAGCACGAGCTCCACCAGCTCTTCTACACCTAGTCATCAGAGTCAACCCCTTATGTAAATGGGGAATAGACTTCATGACTTTCCATCCTCCATCTAGTAATGGAAACAAGTACATTGTCATGGAAGTCGATTACTTTACCAAATGGGATGAAGCCATGCCCACATTTAACAACACTGTTGACACAACAATGCATTTTTTCTTCAACCAAGTCATTCCCCGATTTGGATTCCCACTACAGTTAGTGTCTGATCATTGTAAACACTTTGAGAATGAGATCTTTGCATAACTCTCCTCAAATTTAGGCTTCACCCATGAATTCGCCTCCCCATACTACTCTCAGTCCAATGAGCAGGTCAAGGATTTCAACAAAGTCCTTAAAACCATGCTACAATGTGTTGTCAATAAACATAAGACCAACTCACATCATATGTTGTTTTTCTCTTTATGGGCTTATCGCACAACAGTCAAAACTACCATTGGTTTTACACCTTTCCACCTCGTCTATGGGATATAAGCCACCCTCCCTATCGAGTGAGAAATCGCCACATTACGCACTACCATTGAGCTATTACCTGAAACTGCTCCAATGGAGAAATACTTGCTACCTTATAGTCACTTAATGAAGATCGTCGATCTTCATTACAACACAATGAGGCAGCTAAAAAATGGTCCAAATCCGCCTTTGACCTCCATATCAACCTTCACTCATTCAACAAAGGTGATCTCGTGTTAGCCTATGATATCACCCATGATACTCTTGGCCATGGGGAATTCAAGTCATTATGGCATGGACCCTACATCGTCCAAAAATGCCTCACTAAAGGCGCCTACATCTTGGCCTCTCTAGAAGGCTACCCTCTCAAAGAACCCATCAATGGGTTGTACTTAAAATTTTTTTATGCCTAAGCATAGCCCCCTTACATTAGGTTTTTCTTTCTACGCATTTGTATAGTTTTTAGACTTCTTTATCACCATCATTTCTCATGTCTAATATACCATCTGTGTTATTGACAGATGCATCATCCATATTCCTACCACATTGGTTACGCTGACGGTGCCAACCACTGTACCTGGAATCTTGCTTCGGCTGCTTGGGCCCTCTATACCCCCTCATATGTACTTCTCCACTCCAATGGCATATGTTTTCGCTAGACCACCAAAAACCAATTCGAATATGACATCATCATTGGTGTCCTTGCCAAAATCAATCACCGCCACATTCGTCACCTTAGCGTTTTATTATATTCTCAGCTTGTCGTCCTACATCTCAACAACATATATCAGGTTGACGATCCTTACCTCTTTCGCAAATACCTACAAGTTGGAATCCTATCTCGCAACTTTGATTCCATCACATTTACGCATATTCTACGACAACTCAATCAAGTAGAAGATCACATGGCTAACCTAGTATTAGGTTGGAATTTATCACATTAACAACATTTTATACATAACATCATACATTTGTCACAACACATGGAAAATACATCATACATATAAACAAAACACACAAAGCCATGCATGATCAAAATATATCCATCCATATATTTAACCAAAGGTCATAAGTGTTTACAAATAATATACATGTACAATTTCTCGTAGGCTCATGAATCACCCCACCCCTATGAGTACAAAAAGGGGTATCGAGTACCCTAAACAAAATCGATCTCCCAATATTGTACATAAACAAATAAAGGCACTCAAGGTTCCCCGAGAGCTCCTCCCCAGGTCCTTTGTCAGTTGGAGGCACCCCACCAGCTGGGGGTCCTCCAGGTCCAGGAGACTTCCGACCAGTCATCCCTACCCCCACCACTATTGCTCAATAGATCAGGGTCTACCACTCTGCTAGGACTCCAATGCACTACTCTGGGACCTCCTCATCCTAGATGTGGGCCCACTTGCCCTTAGGCACACCTTGTAGAACTTGCTCGAAACATCTGTTCAGGTCCTCCAACATCACCCTGGGATCTTCCTGCATCTCTCTCGTCGGTCCAGCACCAACATCATCTCTACGTCGCCTTTGTCCAACCCTCGTCTCTGCAGGAGATGGTAGAGCTGGCCCCCGACGAACCAGCTCCCAGGCAAAACAACACCATAGATATATAGTGTCAGCATCCATATACATATATAATCAATGATATCTATCGAAATCACATAAAATCATAATACAACACATACAATGTCAGTCTGAGTCCTGCCCCGGAGGAAGCACCATGTCTAGATCATGGCTATAGTCCATACCTACATACGGATGCCTTAATATCACCTTTGGCATTTGGCGCCACACTCGAGCCACTGTGGTAGTGAAATAATTTCCACCCTCCCCGCCTCCATGTTGGGCCAACACATGGGCCTATCGCATTAGTTGTGGGTCTCATCGCCTTGTGCACACAAGTAGGATCCTCGAGCACAACATAGGCACCCTCTCTAAGAACCAGGCCACCAGAATGGACCCGAAAGAGAAGTCACTAGAGTTAGCTCGCCGACACTGGTGAAACTATCCCATCATCTTGGTGTGCCTAAGCACACCCCATGCAAACAGGTCCTGATCTAGGACTTTCTCTACAACCCTTAGCTGACCTCTAGTGATTTGTTGAGTAGCTAAGGATATGTATATCCTCACTGCCATTGTCAGAGTACACTCCGTAAGGAGGCCATCGATCACCTCGATACAAGCAATTGAACCCGACACAGGGTTCGTCCCAGTGCAATTGTGCGCAGCCAGGTCACCCACTCGATCCTCCCCCGATAGTTGGGGATCGACAGGTAGGGCCATCCCATGGAATGGGAGCCCCATCAAGAAATATACATCCTCTCTAGCCGATAAATATAGCTTCTCACCTCTAACTATGAAGCACTACAGATCAGTGCTCCACATCACAATCAAGTACTGCAGCAGGAATTCTTGCGATCGTATTAGGTGGTAGTCAAAGAACTTGAGAAACTCTTAGGTTTCTAAGTGTCTCTTCATGCCTGACTGCTCTCTCACCACCTTTGTAACTAGCCCCAATCATGCTCTCTCTAGTGGACTGTCATGTTGTTGTATACACTGTTGATCACCTGCATCCACCGATAAACATTTGATTAGCCTCATCCTCCATCAAAAAGCATCAAAATACGAAAAATTATAAACTCTAAGCCTTGCCCACAGTGCGTGGATTTCCCGTAGATAGGTGTGCACATGTGCACACCTATTCTTTATCGATCTATGCACTCATGTGAAACTTTCTAAGAAAGAACCACGCATGAGTGCACGATTATCAGTCTGATAGGTGCGCATATCATGCGCACCTATCTACCCAACCCCTATGCTCACATGCGTGGTTGTGTCAAACACAACCTCACATTATGTGAGGGAAATTGAGTTATACCCACGCACATATGTGCAGGTATTCCTCCTTTTCCCATGCACTGGTGAGCCCTTACCCTAAAAACCCCATGTATGACCCTTCGTACAGGCCCTACCTACAAACTAGGAAATTAACAAAATGTGGGACGATAGGAGAACTAACCTGTCTCTCACTGCTCCCATATCGGTAGCCTCATGCTCCCGCAATATTGAAATCTCCTCATAGCTATCTTGTCAACTCAAAAACAGTGACAGGTAAAAATGAGGTGGCATTATGGGCCCACCAACCATATATAGACCCTTTTTCCCTACTTCCACACTCTATTATAGGAGCCCAGAGCCTCCATTTTTTTATCCGTTCTCAACCATGGGATCCTTGTCCTGCTATCTACACAGTCACATTCCCCAGGTCTCCATCTGCACTTGGCCCTGGAGGAGCATTTTTCTCATGTCACGTTCAGGTACACATGCTCACTTTAAATTTTATTAAATATATGTTATATGGTCTTTATCATTAGATATTGTTCACATCAGGTATTTGGTTTTCATGTGCAGGTACTTGTTCCACCAGCTTACATCCCCTTCAAGTATATGTTCGAGACTTCCATGTAATTATTCCCTCTGTAAATCAATTTCATATCCCATTCACACCCTCAGACATTTACCTTTAGGGTCCTTACATCCAGCTCTGTAGTACCTTTACCTTTTCCGCATTTAGGTACTATCAACTGGTAGCACTCTCCCCCACATGAGTTGTCCCATTCATAGTTCCCCTTGGCAACTTGAAACTCATGTTGAGTTCACCCCCTAGATATGGGAGAAACTATAGTCTTATGCACTTCCAATAATGAACCTCATACTTCTTCTCATCATATTTCTAACCTTCCTAAGCGACTCCCAGGTCATATCATCTCGGTCCTATTAATTTCACCTCTACAGTTTCATTATCACTCCATCTCATCCACCATCACCATATGAATATTTTCCTCCATTCATTTACCTCATACAAAAACCCATCGATGGGGCCCCCACCCTCCACTAGTTCTCTTTCACAAGCTTGCGCCCTAAACAAGCCAAGCCATCTTTCACTGGGGCACCAGTTTCTATATCTCTATACTCAAGCCAAATTATTCTTTATTTCTTTGGTGATTGTAAAAATCCTTTGTTTCCAACATATATATAGATTTTCGTCACCATCTTTGATGGCCTTTCCTTCCTTGGAAAAGCAACCCATGTCGCCCTTGGTTGGGGCATCCACTCTTTTTATTATTATTATTATTATTATTCCAAAATCATTCACGGACCCCAAGTATCCCAAGTCCATATACACATGATATCTAAGTTTTTCCACTTTGTTAGCCTCTAGTAGAGTTTAACCCCATATATATTCGTCCCCCTGACACTAGATCCATTTTTACGGTTGCTATCAATGATCCTTCGAAATTCTCCAACCAAGGGCACTCTTGAGTCTCACAACATCTTGACTTCATTCATGTTACCTGTCAGTACTTTATATCATCTATTACTCAATGTATTTCAAGAAGCCCTTTGCTTCTTGGAATTGCGTCTCCCTTCCTATCGACATCAAGACAGTTTCCAGAAGGGTGAAAATATGTTGACTCTCATTACCTTTTCAATCTAGAGTCTTGGATGGCATAGAGAGAATCATCATTTCTTTATGATTACGTTGACCCCCATAAGATTCAACTTAATAAAAATCTCATGCTATGGTGGGTATTACAATGCGACTATTGTAGTTTTTTAATATCAGCCGAAGACCTTTGAATTTATTAGGCCATCCATTCCTACGAGTCCTCGATGATTCTTCCAGTCATCCTCGGCTCACTTCAGAGGTCTTTCACCATTCAGAATTTTCATATTTCGTTATCAACCACTTCTGAGGCCATCCCAGTCATCTACATCGGCATACATCTTTAGTCACAGTCTCACATTTTCGTTTCATGACATGATCATGGGGCATGTCCGCCTCGTTTGTACACAAATTTTATTTTTTCTCCCTAGAGAAATGTTTGGGTCCCACATTTTTTCCTCTCCCTCTAGTGGATCCCTATTGTAGTTCCTCTCTTCACTCTTCATTAAAATGACACTTTCAACAAAAGAAACATTGATGTATTTCAGATATATGTATTCTCCTAACCTCACACATCAGGGGGCATCTGTTATCACTAAAATATCAACCACAACATTGCACACAATGGTTAATGAAAAATATCAATGCCAACAACAATTAGTCCACGTACAACACCAAAAATGTATCCAGAAGGAAAACAAATATACAATTGGGTCAAAAAGTGAAGTGCGCAAATTCACAAAAGGAGGTGCACACACAGTGCACAACATGCGCAAGACAACACAACCCTCAAATTGTACTATGCACCAAATGCGTGATTGTTTAAAGAAAATCTACACACTTCCATGAACAATGCATTTATGAATATTATCGGCCCCTCAACCACTTATAGTCTGACCCCCAAAGTGATTTGACACTCATATCTGAGAGAAATCTAGCATGGAGGCTGGTCAAGGGCTAGAGAGTGCCCTAAAAGGCCCCTTGTTCACACTATGAACCAATTACATTTTTCCATGAATGGATGTTATAAATAAGAGCCATGGGTGTGATATGAAACCAAGATCTTCAAGCTATTTTTATGTTGCAATAATTCTTCCTTGAGAATCCTCTTTTCTCTTTGAATCCTTCAAACACCATTTCAATAGGCCATTCCACTCACCTCTTGAGGGAATATGCATTGTTTTTCTTCACCATTTGCCATTTCTTCCATTGTGAGAGAGAAGAGATCTCAATTAGGGAACTCGAGATCCCTCCTAAGGAGGAAGAGGGGACTCATAACTCCTTGCCTTTCTCTACGGTTTTTTTCCTACTAATCTATTGATCCATTGGTAGCAATATGTTGTTCATTGTTTGATTTTCATGGTTCTAAGTTTCTCAAGATTTATAACATTTATATTTCTTATTTGTTTTAGTTGTATTTCTTTGTTTTCATATGTTTTTGGATTATTTTAACCACTCACAAACTTTTTTCTTGTTTAGAAGACTTATCTAAACATGCAAGTGTTGTTGTTTTGCACACCCAAGTGACAAAACCAACACAACAAAAATATTTCCATGTCTCTGCAAAATCGCAAAAGCTTAAAATTTTTGGATTTAAGTAGAAACAATCTATCAAGGAAAGTGCTTGAATGGATTGGGAATATTTCTATGCTCTGCATACTCATTCTCAGATCAAATAATTTTGAAGGTGAGATATCGATGCAGATTTGATACCTTCAAAAACTCCAAATTATCGACCTGGTAATGAACCATTTGTGGGGTTTGATGCCACGATAGCTTTCAAAATTATCAACAATGACGAATAATGATTTCACTAGGTCAAGGTCTCAGTCTATCAAGGATAGTTCCGTACAGATGTAGTTCATTTGATGGAAAATGGTCACAACATGCAGTGTATTTTCACCAACCTCTCGAGTGACACTTATATGGATATCTTTGGAAACAATCGTACGGGTGACATCCCAAAGAGTATTGGATATCTAAAGTGTCTCACGATGTTGAATCTATCACATAATAATCTTACGAGATAGATTCCCCCAAGAATTCGGCAACATGGTCGATTTAGAAGCTTTAGATATGTCAGGCAAGTAGTTAGAGGGGAAAATACCTGTAGCATTTGCATATCTGAACTCACTGGGCTTCTTAAACCTATCGAGTAATAAAATATCAGGGATGATTCCAAATGGGTGTCACTTTGACACATTTGAGGAAACTTCATTCTTGGGTAATTCAGAGCTGTGTGGGCTTCCCCTTACAAGAAACTGCAATGAACACACTTGAGAGGAGGGTGAATATTGTGACAAGGCTATGCATTGTTGGGAATCATGGGAAGTTGGGTTTGGATATGGATGGGAAATAGGATTTGGAGGTGTGATTGGAGCATTAGTTCTCAACATGCGACTCGGGAGGAACTATTTTCATCTTTCTCATAGCTTTATGGCATCTTTTGAATAATAGTGCTCGGTATATGAAAAGAAAATATTTATAGTGTTAGAATAATATTTGCAAGGTAAAACCGAGGGTTTCCAAATTTAATTAACATACTTTTATCAGGTATAAATTTGACTGACACACTCTTATTTGTCAAGTAATTTTTTATGACATTTTATTTTTATTTGTTCCCTTCATTTAAACATTATGTGTCATATGTGTTTTTCTTTTTTCCTGTCATTTAAATATTATGTCTAATATGTGTTTTTTTTTAGTTTTTATTGTAAATACAAAAGAATCTGAAGTACAACATAAAATTATTATGAAATTGCATTTAACATAACATCATCAAATTTTTTCACATGGAGTACAACACCATTAAAAACATAAAAAAAAAAAGTTTAAAATATTACCTTGATATAACAGTTTGCACACAGTTTCAATTTTGAAAATCACCAAATAAGAGGTTCCAACTTTTTTCTATGCCTCAATTCCGCATACATCCAATCACTATACAAAAACAATCGACCAAACACTAAGTAGTATGCATGCAAACATGCCAAGATAGCTATAGCCTACGTGAAAAGGAAAAAAGTAGTTACAAATGGTTGTTGTAAAAATAATAATAAAAGTTATGGATTACAAAATTTGAAATAAGTATCCTTATTAATACATGAATTAATAAATATTACTAGATTATTTGGGATTTGGTTTTCTAAATAGCAACTACTAATGTTTTATAAAATGAAATAAATTAGAACTTGTGAGAGGTCGGTGACACCCATGTTTATCATTATTGTCAAGATTCAAAGAGACATTAAAAACACAAGCATAAAGGTACTGAAATGTGGATTCTCAAAATCCAAATATAATGAGAAAATAAGTGTGCAAGAAGGTGTTTTCTAGCTTCATCCAAACAAAGACAAATTCCATCAGTGCAATTGCAATTTAATATTAATGAGTCCTATATCTTTGAGTAGTTGCATGTAGGTTTTGGGTAGTGTCTCTGAATCCTTGATCTTTTCTTCCCTCTCAACCTTCACTTTTCAACGAGGATGTGATAGTATGAAGGTGTTGTCCAACCGCAACCTTTGTTATAATATTTGTAACTTATGCAATGTGCTATGCATATAACTTGTAATTTGCAACCTCCATCTTCTATAGAATTTGTAAAGTATACTATGCATGAGATTTGTTATAGAATTTATAACTTTTATTATTTATGCTTTACACAAAAATCATCATTCAAATTTAGGAAATTGTTATTATATATATATATATATATATAATAATCTATTTTTAAGGTAACCCTATCCCTTCTGGATTTGAATTTGTGACCTCTTAAGAGGAAACACATGGTCTTAATGATTAGGTCCACTCAGATTG
>SNQJ01S0038044.1:53674-71684 GCA_010110895.2 Picea sitchensis | reverse complement strand
TAGACAATACGCCTTAAAACAAAAACTATTTTTGGTAGATACACTATGATAAGAACATGCTGTCCTTATAACTAGATTAAAATAACTGAAATAATTCTAACTTTGTTTTAAGAGAATTACATGCACATTTTGAAAGAAGCATGCTCTCTTCATTCATTCATGAATAAACCCAAAAATTTTAATTTTTTCATATCAAATATAAATTAAAATTTTTTACTTTTTGAGAAAATTGATATATACATTACCATAACTATATAACTACATAATATTTAATGTTATGTATACTAAGTTTTACATTATTGAATTTAAAGTTGTTTAAATTAGATAGTGTAGAACTTAACATACAAAAAAATAAATGTTTTTTACATTTCTCACACATTCTCTCTAATATATAAGGATTAATTGATTACTAATAATTTAAATTAAATTAAAATTAAAAATAAAAAATTAATTAATTACTATTAATTTTAATTAAATTAAATTAAAATTATTTAAATTGGATGATATAAAACTCAATTTAAAAAAAATAAAAATAAACATCTTTCTTATTTCTCACACATCACACTCTGCGTAATATATACTCATTCTCCCTAATATATATAGATTAACTGACTACTAGTGGTTTGGATTAAATTAAATTTAAATATATATAGATTAACTGACTACTAGTGGTTTGGATTAAATTAAATTTATTTAAATTTGATGATGTAAAACTCAACAAAATATCTTTCTTATTTCTCACAAAATATATTTAATTTAAAAAGTTAGAAATCTTTTTCTTTTTACCTTTTAACTCAAAAGATTTGTGACTTATTCCCTTAAAACGAAACATATTTTGACAGCTTCAAAAGAATTGAGAATATTTTAAAGGATTTTTGATATGGAAGATCCACCAAAAAAAACAAACAAGAAAAAGATGATTAGACAGTCGTTGGTGAAGAAGACCGACCTAAATTAAAATTGCAGATTCACGGTTAGAAGACAGCTGTAAAAGATTGACATATGAATTGAAATTTGCACGTTCACTGTCTTTGCCTAAAAAAAAATTCATATCACAAATTCGTTTCAATATCATGAAACAATTTCGTTAACTTTATTAGGATAACGAAGTGAATTATGATGACGAAAACAGGCAGCATTCAATTCAAATACAGACCGTTGAAACAAGAACGTCCACATACAGGTATTATCCAAAAAATCTTACAGAATTTTTTTGGATAATACCTTACAGAATACAGACCGTTGAAACAAGAACGTCTACTTACAGGTATTATCCTAAAAATCTTACAGAATCTTACAGGTATTATGTTAAAAGGAGATGGAGATTGAGATAAATGTACAAAGATTTAGAATTGACATGTTTGGATTATTGTGAAGTGTTGATTGTGTAACTTTATTGTAAGCATATTATTGTTTCATTGATAATGGTTTTGTCACATTGTATATATGTACCAAATTTGTAAGCATGTCACTATTCCATTGTTGATTATCTTGTCACATTGATCACTTTTATGGTCCTAAGTGGTCAAACAAATCTATGTAAACAACCCAAGGGACTAAATTGAAGATACCCATGGCTTAAGGATAGATTCTATCAATATAAGCAATAAGCTAGAAAGATTAGGCTTAAGACATGTGGAGGTGGCATTTGGTTTTTCATATATTCAGGATATGATAAAGGTTTGAGGGGTAACTCAACCTCTTTAAATACTATGATGTCTTACCATAAACTCAATTTTCAGTCCTCTAGTGAGGATAAATGGTTTCAACAACAAGTTGTGGTGGGGATAGAAGTCCATTAGCAGGTGTTGAAGGGTGAAGCATACTACTGTACACTAACGTGCTTACTATGGATGTCATCCATCAAATGCAGAGAAGCATCCCTTGGTTTCTTTGGGGATTATTTCTCTACGGAAACAAAAATACAAAGATAGGACAATGGAAGATTCAGTGAGTTAAATATTTATTGCCCACCCAACCCTTCCCTGAACAACAAGTAACTCGTAGATTTATGAGTTTGATTGATCATTCGATCAATTATCTAAAGACCCTCACCCTCAAGGTGTGTTAGGCCTTATAATATTACTTGTGGTATAATTGTAATGTCCCCCAACCCATCCGAGGGACATTATGGTGTGGAATACTCATAAAAACATGAATTTATGCTAACTAATTTATTTCCTGTAGTTTTCAACCATCAATTACAACAAGATTTAGCTATTATCTATAACCATAAAAATATATGCATCTACAATATGCTAAAAATATACATGAATGGAATAAACAGTTCATTACAACAACATATAAATCATTCTCATTTACATAGATCCTACACATCAATTTAACTCATAAATATCAGATAGAAAATAGGTAAACACTTGTATTTTAACAATAGTTGTGCAACCAGCTGCTTGGGACAGACGTTTCAACCAACCATAAACTGATTATTCCAACTCTCAACAGCCAGTCACCCACGAGCTGAGGATAGTAATCAACAAAAGAGGGTTGTCTCTACTTTTCCACTCACAACTTAGAAAAAATCATAATCCATTGGTATTCTCCTACAACTATCTTGATTTTCCACCACCCAACCCAAGGAATTTACCACTTCATTGATATCAGTCCCTCAGGCATCCCATTCGTTTATCAGGATCTCTAGGAATATGTTAGTTGAGAACTCAAAGGAACTCACTGATCGGAAACACTACCAACAACAACAACAAACACTTTATTTTCTAATAAAACTCACTTAGGAGTTCACTCTTCAATCCTAACAACACGGATCTTAAATTTTCATCTCCAAATTCGCTCCAAAAATGCTCCATCATGCTCTAGAATTCACCCTCCATGGACACAGTAGCTCCAATCTCTCTTTCCTTCTCTCTACTTGCTCCTCATGCACAAAAAGTGATTGTGAAAAAACTATTTCTCTCCACATACGAATTTCCTCTCCTTTGGTTTCCTTCCTTGAATCACACACTTCCCCAAGACGATTGTACTTATCCCCCATGTTCCCAGTAACTTTGGGAAGTGACCACTCACACCCACCCTCCTACATGTATTCAATGATTGGATTTGGTAACACTCAATCAGAAATTGGAAAGTTCATATAGCAATAGAAAATTTAAGAAAAAAATGGATTAAATTAATATTCATGGGTAATTCCCCTTTGGACCCCCTCTTGACCATTTTCTTAGACCCTCCATTCTCTTGTGGATTAATTCATCCCCCATATATTTCCATGTCCCCTTAGCAACTAGCAACACATTTTATTATTAAAACATGGAAATACAATTCTCATATTACATCGTGTTGGTCATAGCCACACATTATATCTACATTAAGCATAATTAAACTGGGGATTATAGTGGGGATGTTACAATCCCCCTACCCTACAATTGTGCTTCATGGTCAGTGCACACTATGTCGATATACATATATGAAAATTTACATCAAGATACTTAGAAAAATAAAATTCTTCACTTTCAGAACTCCAATAGCAGTTCCAACCATAATCTCCTCTTACTCTCAACTCGTTGACCCAAGGAATGCACCATTCGTTTATCACGGATAATCCAATGTATGTACCAATTGTGTATCAAGGCTAACCCAAGGAGTGAGCAATCATTTTATGAAGGTCCAAAACGGAGTTGGCTAGGACTCTAAGATGTGGTTTTGGAATTGTAGCTACTCAAAATGGAGTCTTGGACTCTATTTATTGAAAATTTTTAAAACTTTGTGAGTATTATACCTGTCTATTTTCTTCATTCTCCCATATAGCATATTTATAATCGTATGAGGTCCATTGAACCTTTACCATCCCTATGGATTTGTTCCTGAGAACTTTGAATTTTCGATCCAAGATGTGCATTAGTTCCACTCGGAAATCCCCTTCGTGCTCCACATGGATCAAATTCCAATAAATTATGTGGTTTGGATCCGGAACATATTTATTTAAAAATGACACATGAAATACATTATATACTCTCATGGATGCAGACAATGCTATCATGTATGCAATTAGCCATATCTTTTTTAAGATTTCAAAAGGTCCACAAAATCTCATTGCCAACTTTTTGAAACATCCTAATTTTAGAGAACTTCTTTTTGCGTTCACTTTTAAGAAAACATGTTCTCCCACTTTGAAAAATCCAAACACTCTATTCTTGTCTACAAAACGCTTCTACCTATCCTAGGAATCCTTTAAATTATGCTTTATCGTTTCCATCTTCTCTTGAATTTCCTTCAATAAATCTAGTCATACAACTGCTCTATCTGCTAAATTATTACAACTTATTGTTGTGTTACACTTTCTTCCATAAAATGACTCAAAATGACTCATTATAATGAGGCCTCATATCCATTGTTTTAGGAAATTCAACCAAATGAATATAATCTTCCCACTTTCATGGCTAGTCCATCACATAAATTTTGAGCATGTCCTCAATTATCCTGTTAATCCTTTATGTTTTCCCATCTAACTTTGGATGATATGTTGAACTAAGATTTAAATTTGTGTCAAATCCCTTGAACAAACACTTCCAAAAATTGGAAGTAAACTTTGGATCTCTATCTAAAACTATTTCCTTCGACACCCCATGTAGCCTAAAAAATTCCTTCATATATATTCCTACAATATTTCTTTCCTTGTGGGTTGTCCTTATTGGAATGAAATATGTTGCCTTAGGTAATTTATCCACCACCACCATGATGGACTGACGATGCTTCATTGTTCTGATAATCTTAGTAATAAAAACCACTATGACAAACTTCCCACTTCCATTCATGAATGGACAAAAAATATAAAAAACCTGTTGGGTGTCTATGTTATGTCTTCAATTTTTGGCATTCTAGACATATGGCTATGTAATTACCCACTTCTTTCTTCATTCTTGGCAAAAAATATTGACTTCTTACAACTGCAACTATATTATGATATCATGGGTTCCTCACATATGACACATTATGCATTTCCTTCAGCACTACATTTTTTATCTCATTGGAATTCGACACATACAATTTTCCTTTGTACATGAGAATCCCTTCTTCTTTCAACTTATAAGAATTAAATTTCTGCTGAAATTATCCTTGTTGCAATATCTCTTTTTATTTTTAGATATTGTTGATATGAATTTTCTATTGCAAAAATTTGATCTTTCATACCTGTACATGTTGATGGCTACAATATGCACTTCATGAGCTATATTGTTGAATGCATCAACCACTTGATTTTATTTCCCCTTTATATGCTTAATTTAAAAATCATATTCGCTATGAAACTTAAACCATCTAGATTATCTAGCATTTAGTGTTGGTTGTCCGAACAAATGATTTAGATCATAGTAGTTTTTTTTATCTCAAATTTATTACCCATAAGGTAATGTCTACACATTTTTAATGCATGTACAATTGTTTCTGATTCCAAGTCATGGATAATATAATGCATTTCCTGCTATTTTAATTTTCTGGACTCATAACATAACACATTATCTTTTTGACTGGGGACTCCACTAAACCGTTCCTTGCATCCATCAGTGCACACAACAAAATGTTCATCTGGATCCACAATATTCAATATTGGCACACTTGTCAATATGTCTTTTAGCTACTGAAATCTCTCTTCACACTTGGAAGTCCATTTGAACTTCACTCGCTTCTTCTGTAAAGAAGTTATTGGACTTGCAATCTTTGAAAATCCTTTTATGAATATTCAGTAATAACTGGAAAGACTCATGAATGATATGAACTTTCTCACATTACTTGGGACTAGCCATCCTTTACCGTCCTCTATCTTTTTCAGGAACCATTGTTATCCCTTCTGCTGAAATGATATGCCCCAAGTAGTAAATCATCTTTTGATAAAATATGCACTTAGTTTATCATACAATTTATGCTCTCTTAGAACTTGCAACACCATTCTTAAATGTTTCTCATGTTCCTCTTCCGACCTAGAGTAGATGAGTATATCATATAGGAACACAATTAAAAAAAAATTCAAGTAGTCCCTAAACACTCCATTCATTAGGCACATAAAACATGTTGGGGAATTTGATAGTCCAAATGACACTATCGTGAATTCGTAATGCCCCTATATTTTCCTAAAGGTTGTCATGTTGATGTCTTCTTCCTTTATCCTCACTTAAATATAACTTGATCTCAGGTTAATCTTTGAAAAGAATCTTGCACCTTTAAGCTTATCTAACAAATCATCAATTAATGGAAAATGATATTTTTTCTTTATTATGACATTATTTAACTATTTGAAATGAATACATAGCCTTAACGTTCCATCTTTATTCTTCACTAAAAGAATCGAGGTTCCCCAAGGTGACACACTTGGGCGTATGTAACCCCTATTTAACAATTCTTAAAGTTTCATATGCAATTCTTTCAATTATGGTGTGCCCATTCTATATGGTGTTGTTGGCAACCAAATATTCATGTCGATTTTATCATTGTAAAATATCATCTTAATGGGATAAATTTTTGTGTAGCTGTCTCGTTTCTTTACAAAGATTTCTATCATTTTTGGTTTTTGATTAACTGTGTGTATGAGTTCATTTATTCGTTTCACTTGTTCAATTTCATGACTGTAAGAATGAAATTAGAACAAGCTCTGGTTTGGGCTCGTCATACAGTTTGTGGATTTTCCTTTTATAAATTGGATAACACCTAAGGGAATCTAACAATTTAAAGAACCTTCAAAATATTGTGAACCTATCGTATTATGGGTTACTTCCTTACCATTAGAGCATGAGTTGTCTCCCTTGGGGTTATGCCTTAGGAATTTTATTCTTTGAATGTTTTAATTGTCACATTACCATATCTACGATCATGCATCAAGCAATAACTTTGGTATAATTTCAAATATAAATGTTATCCTTTATAGTCATATCACAGTCTCGTCATGCTGGTATAGGACGAACAATCATTTTTTGAAACAATTACTTCTTCGTCCTGCTAGCGCAAGCCCGCATTCATTTCCTTAGGTGCAAAGTTTTCATTTTTGGGTTCGACAGTCATTTGACAAGGTGGTTTTCATTCTTACTTGTCCTCTGGTTTAGCATACATTCAAAATTTTAAGTGGTCTCTATGGTGGCTTTCTCTCGAAGCCTTAGGTATCGGGTATCCTATGAGTATCTAGAGCTTATCATCTTTTTCGTGTGTTTTTTAACACACTCCACCCCTCACTACTCCTGCTGGTTTTGTGTGACCAAATCAATGGCGCCGATGGTCAGGATCGAGTTGAATGGGTCACAGGATCTCCTCTCACATGATGACACTATAGACGATTTCATGGATTATGGTTGGGATGGGTTCATAAAACGATTCGAGGGTTTTAACCTCAAATTTACTGAAGCCTTTGCCAAAACTTTCAATGGTGCTAAGGATAAGATTGGGGAATTAAAGTTGGAAGTGACAGAGGGTTCAATAGTAGAGGCTACGATATTTCCCCAAGAAGGCGCTCACTAATTTAAAAACCTCAATTTCGAAGGCATGCTTTGGCACCCATTGCTGGCTTCCAAGAAATTGCGTTATAGTGTAAAAGGTACACCAATTGTTTTATTTAAACCATGATGGCATGGTTTACGGTTGATACTTAAGAAGTTTGTCACATGTGAAGGTAGATACAGACTAGTCTTCCTGTATCATGTCCGTTTATTAATGATATTTTTAGGTTTTGGTTTAAATATGCCATTTTGTCTACTTAGGAGCCTACAAAAAATGGCCAAATTATACCAAAGAAAAAACCTAAATGCACAGTCTACTTTGTTCCATCATGACCTAATTCGAATTTTGTTAATTTCGCAATTGTCTAAAGTTGGGGATAGTTGGAAAGATTTCATGGGTAGAAATGGGTTCTCTCTACCTAAAAACATGACTAACTCACCTTTGCATTTTAATGAACCTTCCAGTCCCTGTCGATCAAAACCCTCTATGAAAAACCTACATGTCGAATTACAAGAAAGCATTATGTCTATGAATAAAACCCTTGTTCTTTTCTGTAAGTCATCCAAAGGAAAGAAATCGAGATGCTATTTTATTCCCAGGAAATATTTAGAAGAGGTTTTGGATGATCTAAAGGATAAAATCCTTGATGTTCCTAATTCTGAGCCAATTCGGGTTGATTTACATGAACTTGAAAAAAATAAATAGGGTAGGCGAAAGATACAGAGAAGTCCATAGATCAATTTTAAAAATAAAAGGCCTGGTCAAATCATATCCAGAACACTATGAAATCGACATCGTGATCATGAAAAACCTATCCCTATTATTGAGGTCGATGACCATATTTTCGAGGGTTATATCGATGACCGAATTCCTGAGGAAAATATTGATGCTGATACACGATAGTTCGATTTTGTATCGAATCTGCCTCCTTTCATAAATAAACATCAAGGTTTTTCAGGAATTCAACATGATCTAAAATGAACCATGGAACAATATAAATTATCCACTACACAGCAGGGTCGGCCTTTACCAAGCATGGAACCGGTGCATTCCGAGAATTGTTTCGATTGGATCGAAAGGTATTATCAGGATGCTCCTTACCTATAGGCACAGTTGAACCAAGTGGTCACTCTGAATTCAACACTTGAGAGGGATAAGGATGATCTCATAACTTTTGTTCAATCAAACGCACACAAAGCCAACAAATCTATTAAGCGATCTGGGAATGTGGTCATTAAAAATTCGACCAATTTCAATACTATCATAAACTCAGACCTATCTGATGCCTCTCTTTCAAATTTATGAATTGGTAAATAGTTTGTTTCTATTTCATGATTTGATTCTATTTGGATAAATAATTGGTAGATTCATTTTGATTTTATTTTTATTTTAGACTAGCTACAAATTCGAAATATTCTGTAGCTAGTCTTCTGAAATTATTTGTTTTGATTATTATCTAATTTTGATTTCATTTTTATGGTTTCAGGTGAACAACAGATTGATTTTCTATGATTAAGGAAATGAGTCATGGGTTGAGCGTTTAGTGGACTAGTAATTTCGTATTTTGAAAAACAATGTTTATTAACGTAAATATTTTTTATTAAAAGACTCCAACACGATTATCTTTTTGTTATTTTATTTTAGTAAAAAAGACTTATTTTAAGATATCTACCTCTATCTTACATTATAGTAGGTAACATATTAGAAACATGCTTAAATAGCAATGTTTCCTAGTGATGTGGGCAATTCCTCATGGACCATGTGATGGACATATTTTTTTGAAACTATATGGGAAAGTAGTTTACTCTTTGGCTTCCGTCTTGTGTAGACTGTGCATTGTTTTTTTCATTGTCTTCTCATGTAATTTCTAGGTGTGAAATGTTATATGTATCTAGCTAGATTTAGTCTGTTCTGCACATAATATTTTATATCATACTTTTCTTTATGTTGTTCATTATCTTTTGGTTTAGCTCATATCTATGACTGGTCATTTGTTTAAGTATTTTGAGTTTACATCCGATACTAGATAGCTAGTAACACCATAACCGAGAATTGGAATTTTTTCCATTCTTAGTTATTGGATATTTAAAGGTCACTTGATATATAATTATTTGTGTCTCTTTCATTATAAACTAGTTCCAGAACATGAAATACTTATGTGAGTTTCTTCAAGAAGTATTATGCTTTCCTTTGTTATAGGTTTACACTTGACATAGGTTAAGATGAGATCATACAAATGCAGAGGGATGAACTTAGTTTAGTACTGTTGATCATCAATAGGTTAGTCAATTTATTATTTTAATTTCTTGATTTGTAAATGAAGAGTGATTGCATCATTTAAACGTCAATTTTCTTTGTCTAATTTCGTTATATCATTTACAATCTGGTTCATTCATTCTTCATTAGTTAGGTAATTAGATTACTAGAATAATTTTGTTTATTTTTAATCTTGTTTAGATCCATTATCTTAAAACAATTGTTTTCACAAGGCTTTGCTCAAACCTTGTAAACTGTATATAACCATTGTACATAAACACTGTTAGTTAAGCATTTGTAATTAAAGTGTTGATTGTTAGAGTAATATCTTTAGTTAGTCCACATCTTTTAAATTTTTTTAGGATATTAGTTGGATAAGGGATCCATAAAACGCATCAGGGTAGATTATACCAAACGACTTGGGTTAAGTAGAAAAACCTTGACCATATCTTCCCTTCCCGTTGACGATGTGTCATAAATACCCGTCAACAAATGACGCTAGAAGGAGGGTCTGAAATTCATTGATGGCACATGAAGGTCGTAAGACTCCCCTAAACAATCGGTCTCATGTCATGATGCGTAGTCGCTCAGACAGTAATGTTACACTTGATCCAGCTACTACCTCAAACACTACTCCTGATATTCTCATTGAACCAGTGACACCAGTTCCTTAAGGGATTGACGTTGAAGAAATTGTTCACCAGTAGATCATAAGGACTCAAAGTGATTTATCCCAAATAAGACAACCTAGTAGACAACTTAATCAACCCATTGATTTCACCAATATGCAAGGACTACCTCAAGACACTAGTCTGCTCGAAAACCCACTAGGCGGTAATATCACTGATCCTTCTGAAGCACGTATCCTTGGTACCGGGGGATCTGGTATCCCACCATCCCCACCTAGCTCTTCTCCACCCTCTTCAGGAGAGGAATCCTCATATGAAGGCAGTTCTTCATATGAACAATCTCAACCTTCAACTCCACCAACTCCCATGGAAAACCAAAATAATCCCACCAGACCTTAGATTGGTCAAGATATCATGGAAGTACTTGGACCACCACACCCATTTCCTAAACATACAGAGAAGTGGCTACCCAAATTTGATCCAGATTCAAAGCAATCAGTTAAGGATAACATCAAGAAATTTATGTTAGTTGTTATACTCCAGAGTGTTGAGAACGAAGATGTTGTGTGCAGGTTATTCTTGTACACTTTTGCGGGGAATGCCTCAACATGGTATTTTTATCAACAACCTCAAACCATCGTCTCTTGGGAAAAGTTTGAAACCTATTTTCTAGAAAAATTCGGAGATGATAAATCTCCTGAAGTCTTGGTAATGGAACTCTCTAGTTTGAAAATGAACCCTAAAGAAAAATTTAAGGACTTCAACTAGATATTCCTAAAATTAAAAAAACAAAATCCCTGTAGATTCGATGCCCACAAAAAATATGACTCTTGTATACTATACTAAAGCCTTGCATCACAACATAGCCATATGGGTTAAAAGGTCTAAACAAAACAAATTATTAGAAGCATTTGAGGAGGAAGTCCTTATTGAGAAGGGCATTATGAGCTTAAAAGATAGTCTAAATAGTGAGGCTAAGACAACTTCATCTTCTAAAAAGAAAATAGAAATCCTCACTAGATCTCCTCAAACTAAAAATCAACAAGAGACATTAGACTTGGAAAGTTTGAATAAAGGTTTTCAGAAATTATCCAACCAGGTCATAGACTTGAAAAGATCCGTTAAGGAGGAATCTAAAAGTAAAGGAGGTTTTAGACCACCTTTCAGAAAACCTTTTCCTCCAAACTGACCAAACCTGATCACAGACGGTCTAAACTTTGAAGGACTACAATATTCTTTGCAAACGATACTGGAAGCACATGATAACTCTGTTTCTGCACCCCCTAAAAATCATGATGATACAAGTGAGGAAGAAACACCTGATGAGGAGGACTCATCTCCTCCCATTTTCGAGCATTTGTCGGACAACATCTTCCAAGCAAATTTTGAAACTATCCATCCTTATAACACTTGAAGTAAAACACAAAACAAACCTTCACCTGAAACAAGTAGGAATGTGGTTTCAAGACAACCAAAGAAAACTAAAACTAGACAAAACTTTGTTGCCCTAGTTTTAGAATATGATTTGATTGAAGATCTTAAAAAACTAAGGGAAAATATATCATTTGTTGAATTAATTAAATTTCCTCTTATCCTACAGAAAATGCTCCAAAGTATTTCTGAAAATAATAAAAAGAATTATTCAATCAGCAAGAAATCAACATAAACTGACCCAAACAAAACTAAAGATGTCCTCGGTAAAAAATCATCTAAAATCAGGATAAAAGGGACATATCTGAGAAAACTATAGGAAACTTAGATAAAACTTTTACAAGTACATCCATAAAAAATCAGCAGAATTCTATTGTTTCTTCACGAAAAATGTGCCTCCTTTTTTGCTAACTTTCAAAAATTTTAATAGAAATGTACATAATTGTATGGTTGATTCTCGCGCCTTGTCAAATGTAATGCCTATATATGTGTTTCATAAATTTAATGCTGAAGTAAAACCTTTTGATTTAAAAATCATTCAGTTAGATCGAACTACTGACAAAGTCATTGGTGAACTTAAAAATGCACTGATAAGATTTTCATCCAACCCAAAGGTTCACCAAGTAATTGATATTATTGTTGTTGACATTCCAGAAGTGTATGGTTTATTTTTGAGTAGATATTGGTTAGAGAAGTTACACGGATATTTTTCTACGGACAGGTCTCATCTGTGGCTACCAGAAAATGGATAGACTAACAAAATTAAAATAAACAGAGAACATTACCTCAAGTACACTGTGATAGATTTAAATGATCACAATGAGCTCTTTACTACTGTTGTAAATTTGATTGAGACATAGGGAATGAATACTTTTTTTGGAAATTTCATGACTGGAATATCCTCTATCACCAACCCAGAACAACAATTTGATATAACAGCTTATACTCAGATGGAAACTGTGGAAAGTACATCGAACATTACTGATGAACAAATCTAGTCCTTATACTTTGAAGGATCTAAATCTCGGGAAGGGGTAGGTGTCGGTTGTGTGCTTATCGATCCCAAAGGTAATAAAACATTTATTGTCTATCTATTGGAATTTCAATGTACTAATAATATATCAGAATACAAAGAACTTATGTAGGGACTACAGAAGGCACTGGATCTGTACATGCAAAAAATCGTAATATTGGGTGACTCTAAAATTGTAGTCAAGCATGTAAGAAATGCAATACATTGTTTATCACCACATTTGAAAAACTACCAAACCGAGGTATGGAGTTTAATACATAAATTTCTCACTTTCAATATAAATTCCATTCCTAGGTCAAGTAATTCATAAGATGATTTATTAGCTAATGTTGCCTCTAAATTGTTTCCTGTTGAAGGTATTTTCCCTAACGCATTATCAGTTGAATTGTTATTTAGGACATCAATTCCTGAAAACATCACAAATTGGTGAGTGTTTGATGCTGATCAACAAATCATTAATTTTCTTCATATGGAAAACACCTTCCAAGATGCAGTAATCGATGAAAGCACCCATAATGAAAACCTTCGAGATTTCATGGTAATATCCGATCCTCGATCTACAGAATTATCATCTAATATGGTAAACTCTATCCCCAAATATTTTTTTAGGTTATAAATTTTTTATGATCTGCATGACAAGTATAGAGGGGTAGTCAATTTCAAAACGAATAGTTCCTCATTACTGTACGAAATTGTGAATATAGGAATGCAGGATAATCCTCAAAATATCAATCTGGGGAAAGGGTGTTCTAAACAAGAAAAGTCTTCATTTATAAAAAAATTCAAATAATTAAACGATGTGTTTGCTTGGATGTATGACGAACTAAAAACTTTTGATCCAAATATAATACAACATGTAATTCACATGAAGCCCCAAACCCAACCTTTTCAACAAAAATTGAGAAAAATGCATCCTAAATTAGAACCCACCGTAAAAAAGGAACTAAATAAATTAATCACTACCAAGATAATTTTTCTAGTTTAGTATACTCAATATGTATCCAACTTAGTCCCAGTAAGGAAGAAAAATGGATAAATTCGACTTTGTGTTGACTTTCACAATTTAAATTGAGTCTCTGATACAGACAATTACCTTGACCCTCCAATGGAACAAATTCTGCAACAAGTATTTGGTTCTTAAAGACTATCTTTATTAGATGGTTTATTAGGGGGTGACAAAGTCCTTATGTCTCCATCAGATTAGCTGAAACCCACTTTTCATACCCCATGCGACACCTACGCCTATAGAAAAATGTCTTTCAGATTAATAAATGTCAGTGCCACTTTCCAGAGGGAAATGAACATTGATTTTTGTGGCCTTATCAATCAATTAGCTGTGGTCTACTTATATGATGTCACTATCTTTTCCAAGAACAAGAAAGATCACCTGTCTCATCTTAGGGCTGCGTTAGAACGATGTCACAAGTTTGGTATTTCACTCAATCCTAAAAACAATCTTTCCAGTAGAACAAGGGAAATTGATTGGGTTTATAGTCTCTAAATATGGAATGATAATTGATCCTAAAAGAACTCAAGCCATTTCCAACCTCCCCCCACCTTCTTCCAAAAAGGTCATGCAATCATTTTTTGGTAAAATTAATTTTGTCAGAAGATTTCTTCCAATTTTTTCTGAGATTGTTAGACCTCTACAAAATATGATAAAAAAGGATGTTCGGTACAAATGGGGAGCACAAGAGAATCAATATTTTAATTCCATTAGGAAATATACAATCAAAACACGTTCCTTGATGAGTCCTGATTTTTCCCAGGATTTCACATTGTATACTTTCGCATCTGACAAATCTAATGTTGTTGTGCTCACACAGAAAAATGTTGAAAACAACGAGATACATATTTTATTTATGAGTTTTTCCTTTAAAGGAGAATAACTAAATTACCCTGCGGTAGATCAGTAGGCATACACTGTTTTCAAAGAAGTTAAATATTTCATGTCTTACCTTTTAAAATCCAGGACGAAAATTGTTGTGCCTTACCTTGCTGTAAGAAATATGTTAGTGCAGAAAGAACTGGGAGAGAAAAGGGAAAATTGGATGACATCAATTCAGGAGTATGATCTTGAAATAGTACCTGCACAAATTTTTAGAGGTCAAGGAATTTGTAAATTAGTAGTTGATTCCGTTGAAAAATTAGAAAATCAAATAAATACATCAGTTGTAAATCAACATGACGAAATACAAATATGTTGTACACAAACTGTGCCTAATTCATGGTATGATACTATCAAATTTTATTTGTTTCATGAGACTTCTCCTTGTAACCTTGATCCAAAAATAAATAAGAGCATTAAGGCTTAAATATACATCTTTCCAATTAATTAATGATATATTATTTCAAAATAATTTTGACGGTGTTTTTCTACATTGCTTAGAAAAAGAGGAATTCGAAAGGGTGTTGGTTGAACTTCATTCTGGGTATGAAGGGGGTCATTTTGGATGGATACTATTGGCACACCTTGTTTAAGGATGCTCACACTTTGGCCCGCAAATGTATAATTTTCCAAAAGGCTGTAGGACGAGTGAAAAAATATGCTTTTCCTTTGCAGCCTATCACGGTAGACACATCTTTTAGCAGTGGGTCCTAGATATTATAGGATCGATTAATACTCCTTCCTCACAACAACACAGCTACATTCTCATGAAAACAAATTATTTTACGAGATGGTCTGAAGCCTTACCATTAAAGGTACTCAACACGAATCGGGTAGTTTCGTTTCTAAACTCTCATATTATCACTCTTTTCAGAATTCCTGAATGTTTGGTTTTCGACAATGCTTCTTATTTTTATTCCTTGTATATGAATGTATCTTCTTTATAAAAATCGATTAAACTAAAATAATTTGGTAGCTATTACCCTTAAGGGAACAATTTGGTTGAATCAACGAATAAAAATCTAATCAAGATAATAAAAAGAATAGTGTCGTAAAACCACAAAAATTGGCATAATGCGTTGTACAAGGAACTTTGGGATGATAGAGTCACTCCAGAAGATTCTATCATTAATTATCATTTCTTCCTTGTTTACGGAAGAGAATACATCCTTCCTCCACATGTATGGCTCCCTTCTTTGCAATTGTCGTAGAAAATTCAAGAAGAGGACCATCCTCCTTTAGATAATTGGATAAACGCTTTATTAAAATTGGAAGAAGTAAGAACACAAGAAAAACAAAAATTGGATCATCATCAACAAAGTATAAAAATATGGTTCGATACAAGTTCATCCTCATAAATGAATTTTAATGTAGGGGATTTGGTCCTCAAATGGCACAAAGCGCAGGAGAATAAAGGAGAACATACCAAGTTTCAAAACCTATGGTTGGGGCCTTTTTTCATTTTTGAAAAATTGGGTCCTAGTTATTTTTGGTTGCACAACTTAGAGGGACAACCAGACAACCTTCCAGTGAATGGCCAACCTCTCAAGAAATACTTCACCTGAGAAAATCAAATTTCCCCCCTTGTAAAGATTTTTAGCTTGCGTTTTCTTTTCTTTTATTTTTCGCTTTTTTATTTTGTTTTGTTTTGTGTTTCCTGGATGATTATTTATGAATCACCATTCGTTATATAAGGGAATTGGATTTTTCACTAATAACAGTTGATAACGGTTCAATGCATCTGCACATTAAGTTCTAAACTCAGATCAGTCACGGTAAGTCTTTGTACATTCATTGTTCCCATTTTTTGTGAATTCTTAGGGAAATATGATTATCTTTAAAAACTTCTTACGTCGTCCTAGTTTTAATGAGATCAACTCAATGTTCTTCCCCATTCCTGAGATGATTTCTTGAATGAAATCTAAATGTCCAAATTATGATGAAAGTTGTCAGTTCTCAAAGAATGAAAAAATAAATTCTAAAAAAATCAATCCTATCATTGTCTGGTTGTGAAATCTTTAGTATCACCCCACTCTCTTATTATCATGAAGTTTATAAAAAAATTATAAACAATTTTAGAGAGTTGGAAGCACTGTATTGTGTGGGAATTGTGTGTAAACCCGTTGGGATACTGAATATGTCTGTTGGCAGCAGGTAAATGCACACATGATACCAAGACAACTTTGTTGGGGTAATGAACAGGTATGCTGGCAACAAAGCAATGCTGGGTGAGAAGATCCTCAGGTATGTTCTTTTATTGATTGGATGTCAAGATACTTTTATCATAAATGGACAACTTTTGGATGGGATCAAAGTACTAGAGAGGGTTAAATGACATACCTGTCAAGGCTATGAATGCCTGCTGGCAACAGTGGCCCTGTCACCAGTATTGGATTTACTTGTATAAATATCTTTATCCCTTTGATCGAAACGAGATGTTAGATTACAATTTTTGGACAGAACTTTATCCAATAATATGGTTGTGTTGTTTTGCTGAGTCGATGTCAAAATGATTGATCTGTCTTTTAATTGTTTCTAATAACTATCTAAGTTTTTTTTTTCCTGATATAAATTTTTTATGATGCAAAGATAACTGCTTCACTAATGTGTCGCCATTGTTGGCAGCCAAATATTCATGTCGATTTTATCATTGTAAAATCATCTTAATGGGATAAAATTTTCTGTAGTTGCCTCCTTTCTTTGCAAAGATTTCTATCATTTTTGGTTTTTGATTAACTGTGTGTATGAGTTGATTTATTCATTTCTCTTGTTCAATTTCATGATTGCAATCATGAAATTAGAACAAGCTCTGGTTTGGGCACATCATACAGTTTGTGTATTTTCTTTTTATAAATTGGATAACACCTAAGGGAATCTAACAATTTCAAGAACCTTAAAATCTTGTGAACCTGTCGTATTATGGGTTAATTCCTTACCATTAGCACATGAGCTATCCCCCTTGGGGTTATTCCTTAGGAATTTTATTCTTTGAATGTTTTAATTGTCACATTACCATATCTACGATCATGCATCAAACAATAACTCTAGTATAATTTCAAATCTGAATGCTATCCTTTGTAGTCATATCATAGTCTTATCGTGCTGGTACATGACTGACAATCATTCCTTCAAACAATTATTTCTTCGTCCTGCTAGCACAAGCCTGTATTCATTGCCTCAGGTGGTTGTTGGTCACTATAATTGCTTAATTAATTTTAAACAACCAAGTGAAACATAAATTATCAACCCAGGGAAGTCTTTTGTTTCAAAGGTAGCCACACACTATATATGCTCAATTCCAAAAGCACTTAGTGTTGTAGT
>SNQJ01S0038044.1:27450-53664 GCA_010110895.2 Picea sitchensis | reverse complement strand
AAATAGATTAGACATGTAGTGATGAGAAAGGACGTTGTATACCTTGGAATGATCAGATGAAATGATAGTATAAGTCTAAATACAGGTGATCCAGGGTATAATAATGGCAAAAAGTATGGGCAAAAAGGTACAATATGTGGTCCCAACAGTGGTAAGTTTTCATTTTTTGGTTTGACAGTCATTTGACAAGGTGGTTTTCATTGTTACATGTCCTCTGGTTTAGTATACATTCAATAGTCCAAGTGATCGCTATGGTGGATTTCTCTCGAATCCTTAGGTATCGGGTCTCCTCCGAGTATGCAGATCTTACTCTCTATTTCATGTGTTTTCGAACAAACTCCACCCTTCACTACTCATGTTGGTTTTGTGTGACCAAATCGATCGCACCGGTGGTGAGGATCGAGTCCAATGGCTCACATGATCTCCTCTCACACAAAGAGATTGTAGACAATCTCCTGGTTTATGGTTGGGATGGGTTCATAAAATGATTTGAGGGTTTTAACCTCAAATTTTCTCAAGCCTTCACCCAAACTTTCGATGGTGCTAAGGCTAAGATTGGGGATTTACAGTTTAAAGTGATAGAGGGCTCAATTTCAGAGGCTACTGGATTTCCCCAAGAAGGAGCTCACTGGTTTTAAAACATCAAGTTAGAAGGCCTCCCTTGGCACCCACCGATGGATTCCAAGAAATCGCGTTACAGTTTAAAAGGTACACCAATTGTTTTATTTAAACCATGATGGCATGATTTACTATTGATACTTAAGTAGTTTAACACCTGTGAGGATAGATATGGACTAGTCTTCCTATATCATGTCCATTTATTTATGGTATTTTTAGGTTTTGGTTTAAATATGCCATTTTATCTACTTAGGAGCCTACAAAAAATGGACAAATTCTACCAAAGACAAAACCTAAATGCACAGTCTAGTTTGTTCCATCACGTCCTGATTCTAATTCTGGTAATTTTGCAATTGTCTAAAGTTGGGAATAGTTGGAAAGATTTCATGGGTAGAAATGGGTTCTCCCTACCTGAAAACATGACTGACTCACCTATGCATTTTAATGAGCTTTCCAATCCTTGTCGATCAAACCCCTCTATGGAAAACCTATGTATCGAATTACAGGAAAGCCCTATGTCTATGACTGAAACCCCTGTTGTTTTTCATAAGTCATCCAAAGGCAAGAAACCGAGATCCGATTTTATTCCCATGAAATATTTAGAATATGTTTTGGATTATTTGAAGGATAAAATTCTTGTTGTTCCTAATCCTGAGCCAATTCAGGTTGATTTAAGTGAACTTGAAAAAAAGAAATAGGGTAGGTGAAAGATACAGAGAAGTCTAGCAGTCAATTTAAAAAATAAAAGAACTAATCATCTCATATCCAGAACACTAAGAAATCGACATCGTGATCATGAAAAACCTATCCCTATTATTGACGTTGATGATTGGATTTTCAAGGATGATATCGATGATTTTATTTCTGAGGATGATATCGATGACCGGATTCGTGAGGACAATATCGATGTCAATACACCACAGTTCAATTTTGTATTGAATGATCCTCCTTTCTTAAATAAACAACAAGGTTTTTCAGGCATTCAACATGATCTAAAACGAACTATGGAACAAGATAAATTACCCACTACACAACAAACTCGGCCTTTACCAAACATGGAACTGATGCATTATGAGAATTGTTTTGATTGGATCAAAAGGTATTATTGGGATTCTCCTTATCTATAGGAACATTTGAACCAAGTGGTCACTCGGAATTCAATGCTTGAGAGGGAGATTTGTCCCAATTGGGATTTGTTCTGCAAAAGGGGATTGGGTTTGGACTCCTTGGTGAAATTGTCCATTGACAGGAGTCTGGTAATTAGGTGTGAAAGAAGGGATGGTGCCACTAGGGTTGGTGCCTCCGATAGAGGATGGAAGAGGTCCTATGAAAGGGGGTCGAGGATTTGTTGTAATGAAACTAGGAACGAGATGGTGCCCAGAAGGAGTGGAAATGCCAAGAGTCCCAGATGGGATTTGTGTAGGAATGAGAATAGAAGCATTCAACACATGATATTTGAGGGGAAGTGTTGGGCTGAATCTAGGAGAAAGAAGTGTGCCAGTGGGAGATTTTCTAGCCACTGTAATCCCGGTGTGAGGGCACGTAATATCCAGGACCATTGTGTAATGGACTATTTGTAGTGGAATAGTCAAGATGTGGATAGATGGCGGAGTGTCTGAACCAGGAAAATAATAGGCAGTAGTAAAAGGTATTGCATCTGGATCGGATGTTTCAGGCAGCTCAGGTGTGACAATGATATCAACACCTTCTTCTGAGATAAAGAGATCCCGTCTAAAAATTCCAGTAGTCCAAAAAGGATCTTGACCCTCAAGTCTTGTGAAAGGTCGGGTTGGTAATCCAAAAGACTCAACAACTATTTCTCTAGAAGAATTCACTCGAACAATATGTCTCTCAGATTTAGGAGGAACTCGGAAGTCCTCTTGAGAAATGGTAATTCGGAACCATTCTAAAGAGTTAGTTCTTTCAACTTGTGGAGGGGAAATGTCTTGGACTTCACTCTGTTGAGGAGAGCCCTTCGGTGAGTTGGTAGGCAAGGGTTGAGAACCTTCCAGATCTTCTAGAGGTTGTGCTTGCATTCTACGTGAATGATGTGGAGGGTCAATTGTGATTGAGTTAAAATATTATGAAATAAATTATATGGCCAACTTGGGTAAACGAACAACATGTGCTAGTAAAATCTAGGAAGAAAAAATCGAGCAAACAAGACCTTCCAATTCCAAAGTCACTAGTTGGTGATGAAATCCAACATCATGACGACGAGATAAGAAGGGGCTGGGGTAGGCTAGAAAATTTACGTTGACGACCTGTTTAACGGACTTCTACCCTAGTGCAAGCTCCCACACATAATCATGGGTATACCCTCCAAGGAGCCCGAGTGAGTCTGGCCAACATCGATTCCAGGTACCGTGAAGACTTATCCCTTCACAGTCACCTTGTGTAAGACCCTAAGAATATAGACTACTAAGGTTACCACAAACAACAATGATGCCTGGGGAAAAAGTCGACAGTCTGATCCACATGCAAGGGCAGGGTATCTAGCCCAAAATCAACTAGAGAGGCTTCCACTCATCATTGTGTGTATACCTTCAAGTGACCCCCGTAATACATACAATATCTACACCGAGATCAACAAAGAAGGTTGAGTAACTCTTTCAATCTCAATGCGACCTCAGGTTTGACCCTTGTGTGAGAAGGGCTTCCCAGGAAAAAATGTTACAAATGGAGTTTGACACTCCTTATCACAAGATACTATTGTGTGTTTTGTGCTTTGGAGAGTGTGTCTCACTACCTATTCCAAAGCTCTAGTCTAGCTAATGTTGGTGCAAAAGAGCCCTAGAAAAGTTGCTACTTGAATTTTAAAGTTGCACAATATTATTAAAGGTTGTTGTTATGATAAAAAGGAAACATAAATGAAACCAATGTTGTGTAAGACTCTGACCCAAAAATGTGTAAATAGGGATGAATGATACAAATTTTCGTTCGATGAATTCTATTTACAAGAGAGAAACAGGAGTTTTCTGGAATAATGCGAACTATGATGTATGATCTTTCTTAAAATGTAATATCAAACAATCATGAACAATGCAAATTACCTATTCATTCTCTTTAAATATTTGAATGCCAATATTTTTCGAATAAATGATTGCAAAAAAAAATAGAGAAAAAATCTTTAATTTTTTATTAGAAACCAAGCAATAGGGATGGAACTAAGAAAAAGTAAGAAACCAATGAAAATGAAATACTCAACAAACACCCAAATCGATCTTTCAATGAAGATAAAAATGACAAACTGACAAGACCAGTCTCTTCAAATTCACATGGACAACGATTTTCTAAGTAGTAAGCAATCAAAAAGGACAATTAATCCCAAATTTTAATCCAATCAAAGGCCCTTGACCAAACAAGCACTTGGATTTCAGAATCAAAGACTATACCCTTGTTAAGAAGAGGTGAAGAGGTAAAAATTAAGGAAAAATGATCAAGAAGAGTTTTCAATTTTTGACAACTAATCATTTGCAATATTTGAAGTCAAGAAACAATCAATCACTGCAAAAGAAGTTCTTCCCAGACAAACAAACAAATCTGGGCATTTGAAGACACAAAAATACCTAATCCAAAGTTTTCACAAGTGAGTTCGCAGTCTGGTAGTGGGGTACAGTTCGAGAAGTAGGGATTCTCGCAGCCTAGGCACAAGAAGGTTGCAAGAAGGTGGCATTGAACTGAACACTAGGGTGTGAACTTCAATGATTCTTACACGCCACAGAAAGGTATAGTGTGAGAAGGTTTGTAATCAGGTAAAATTTGGAAAAAGGACAAAACTTTTGAGTGAAATTCTGGATCCAGAGAGTCTGTAAGGATATCCTAAAGACTCAGAGATTGATTGGGAATGAAAAAGGGTAGGTCAAAATCAAATGGCCAAGAAAAAAAACTAGAAAAATGGGATCTCCCCAATGGAGTCGCCAATTTTGTTACTGGATAAATTGATAGGTGTAGACACCAATTGATCTCCCTAAATCCACCTGGATCTAGAACAAAACAGGACAAGACATGACTCTTTCTCTAAGTTGCATTCGTTGAATCTTCTACCAAAAAGGAATGAGTGACATACCTTTATATCGCTTCCTTAGGTCTCTATTGTTCCTACTTTGCTCTGGTGCTCTTGTGAAATCAAGTCCAAGACAACAAAAACCAACCAAAGTGAATATAGAAAAGTATATTCAATGTCAACCTATGCATATGATCAAGGAGTTATGCAATAAAATAAGAGTGATTTTATGGGAAAGGGACACGTCGTTGTATTATATTAAATGAAAGTAGAAGATACAACCAGATCGCCTTAATGTCACAAGCTTCCTTTCAATGATCCTTGGTTCCAACACACACACTTGCTCTACACTTGTATGAAGAAGATCCAATGCAACTCTATAGACAAATAGAGTCTTCAAGCTTCTATCCAAACAGAGTTATTCACACAATTATTTCACCAATTCTTCATTCAATCTTGCTTAACCTTTTCCATGAGAAACCTTTCAATATATAGGAGAAGGAGAGATGGTTAAATGGATGAGGATGATCCCACTAAATTTGAGAAGTCAATAGGGTGCCAACCATGTGAATGACAACTCATTTTCTAGAAGATCCTCTTCTAGAACCTTCGTAACCTCTTCTTCCATTTTTATCCTTAAAATAGGTTTGCATCCTGCTTATGGAGAAAACTCTGAACTCCTCATAGGCCAAGTATAGAGAAACCTACGAGAAAGAGGATTTTTACACTATGCATCATATGCATCCTGCGAACTCACTTTAAAAATATGCTTTGTAGAGGAAGACAATAGTTAATTTTCTCAGGCAAAAAGTCTTTATGAGAGCCTGATCACATAACTATAGATACATCACCAAAGTGACCAAAATCATGTGTAACAGTCTCCTTCTCCTCTTCAGTTCTCTCTAGGGGAATGGAAAGGGCTTGCAATGGAGAAAAAGGGAATTCTGGCTCAAACTCACAATGTGGTTGCCAAATATTGGGGCAAAGGGGAAATATGGAAATGGGTAGAGTTTATATGCTTCTCGTGCTTCCCTTTGACATGGGACCCCAACCCCTTCTTTTATAGGCTAAAAGAGATAGTAACGGTTGGGGTGACTGGCTATGGGCAGTCAAACGGTTAAGTAACGACCTGAAAACCAGTATCCTATGCAATTTTGATTTTTTGCGATATTTTGTGAGTGTACATGGGAAGTAGTGGTGCAGGGTGTGTACACCTTCAAAACAATGATTTTTAGAAGAGCTTGTTCAGTGATGGCTTGGAAAAGATAGAAAGTTAGATGGCCTGATGTTATGTATGCATGTTTGGTGCAATTTAGGGTTATAACAATGTCATCGTCATCCTCTAGCATCCAAACTCCTACACACTCAAGACAACCCAGTCAATAACACATGTCGATGTAAATATAACAAAAATAACACATCATCAGATCCACAACATCTCATAATCATAATCAAAACAGTCAATTGTATAATGATATGGATCACTTGCATGCAAGTGTCCTCAAAGAATAATCCCGTTCATTGCACGCAAGAGAGAGATGTTACATACATACCCTCTTGTTTTAAACTTCATCCCAAAGTTTTCACAGTGTGTAAGTTTCAAAGTAAAGTGTATTACAATATCATATGTCTAGTTATCAAACAAAAATGGAAACTGTTGACACATATCATATGTATCCTCCCACGTCGTCGAGTGTGGACTATAGCTATCCCACTAGACCTTAACCTTATCTATTGTCCGATGCCATAAATATTGAATGCAATGGTCTAGGATGCATATTGGCTCTGTCGTGAGTGCACCATCATCCGATATCTGCAACGAAATCATGTCAATAACATGTTTATCACCACTAACATAATGTCTCAAAATAGATACGTGAAAAACATCATGCATACGCCTCAAAGAATCAATAAAGGATAGTCGATAGGCCACAGGCCCCTTCTTTTCCACAATATTGAAGGGTCCCACAAACCTAGGAGAGAGTTTATCACCCTTTTCAAACTTGATCAAAATCTTGTGTGGTTTTACCCACAAGAAAACTCGATCGCCAACTTCATAACTATGATCAAGACGATTTACATCGACATAACTCTTATGTTCATCCTATGCTTCCTTTATCCTTTGTCTTATGGTTTGAATTTGGTATTACATTTCTTGGATCGCTTTTGATCCCACCAGGACCCTATCCTCAAACCAATCCCAACTCAAAGGCGTTTGACACAGTTGCCCGTAAATAAACTCGAAAGGTGCCATCTTAATGGTGTTTTGATAACTGTTGTTATATGCAAATTATACCAGTGGAAATAATTATTCGCAACACTTTTTTGGTCCATCACATAAATATGCAACATATCCTCCAGGATTTGGTTTGTTCATTCGGTATGCCCATCTGTCTCCGGGTGATACGCGGTACTAAAGTTAAGTTGGGATGCCAAGGCCTCTTGGAAACTCATCCAAAATCATCCGGTAAACATTGATCCTCGATCGGATATAATCCTCTTAGGCACATCATGCAACCTCACAATCTCACTGATGAAAACTCTAGCTATGTCAGGTGTCTGATACGTCGTACACATGAATAAAATGAGTACTCTTCGTTAGAGTGTTGACTACTACAATAATAGAGTCATGTCTTCTTTCCATCAGTGGTAATACAACAATTAAATCCATCAAAATGACCTCCCATTTTGATTCTGGAATTGCATGTGGATGTAGTAATCCTGTCGGATGTCTATGTTCAGCCTTCACTTGCTAATATTCTAGACATCTTTCCACGTAGTTGACTATGTTCGCCTTCATCCCCTTCTAGAAGAATAAGGGTTTAAGGTCTTCCCTCATCTTTGTGACTCTTGGGTGATCCATGTACACTGCTCTATGAGCCTCGTTTAGGATCAAACTCCTCAACTCATCGTTGGTCGGTACGTAAATTCAATTTTTAAATAACAATAATCCATCGTTGTCCACCGTAAATCCCTCAAATTTTTGTGCCATCATTATGTTTTGGTTCGATAAAATCTTGGACCTCCTTTTACCTGTCATCTTCGTGTTGTAAAGTTAGAATCTTTTCACGTAGGTTCGTTTGAAGAGGCATCACCGAAAAAATTCTTGGTCTCTAACTCAACGCATCAGCCAATCTATTCATTGTTCCTTTTATGTAATTAATCTTGAAATCGTACTCGCTAAGAAATTATGACCAACATCGTTGTCGCGCGTTCAAGTCACTTTGTATAAATATGTGTTGTAAATGATAGTGGTCCATTTTTAGTTAGAATTTTCATCTAATAAGGTAGTGTCTCCATACTCTCAAGGCATAAACAATGGCTAACAACTCCAAATCGTGCATTGCATAGTTCTCCTCATGCCTTCTCAACTTTCTCGAGAGGTAAGCGATTACTCAACCATATTGCATCAAGAGTTTGCCTAAGCCTTCCTTGCATGCGTTAATGCATACCAAGAAGTCCGCGTCCATGTCAGGGAAATTTAGTATCGGTGTTTTCATCAACAACTCCTTGAGCCTCCGAAATTCTTCTGTCATTTCTTGGTCCAAACATACTTCTTGTTCTTCTTCTACAATTCCGTAATCGGATTTGCTATCTTCAAAAAACCCTTGAAAAACTGTCGATAGTATCCCTCAAAAACCATGAAGATAAGCACTTATGGGACATTCACCGGAGCAGGCCATTCCATAATAGCCACAAGCTTTGCTAGATCCACAACGATACCTTCGTCGGAGATGACATTCCCTAATTAGTGAATATTTGATTGATAAAACGAGTATTTTGAAAGCTTCCCAAACAATTTTTTCTCGCGTAGACACTGTAGTACCAAGCACAAGTGTTCTTCATGATCCTCCATTGTTTGAGAATATATCAAAATATCGTCAATGAATACTTGGATGAACTTTTCCAAGTATTCACGGAAGACCCTGTTCATCAAGCTCACAAATACCCCAGGGGCATTTGTTATCCCAAAAGGTAAAACAATAAACTTGTAATGTCCAAACCTCATCTTAAAGTCGGTCTTAGGGTTGTCATCCTCCTTGATCCGCAACTGGTGATACTCTGATCTCAAGTCGATCTTTGAAAACATCATCACACTCATCACGCATTTCATATAATCAAACATATTATCAATACTTTGCAACAGATATTGATTCTTGATTGTTTCCTTCTTCAATTGATGGCAGTCAATGTAGTGTCTCCATGACACATCCTTCTTTCATATAAAAATCACAAGCGCACCCCACGGTGACACACTTGGACATATAAGTCCTAGGTCCAACAAATCCTTTAGTTTCATTTTCATCTCCTGTAACTCTGGGGTCGACATATGATAAGGAGTTCTTTCTATCGGTTTGGTTCCCGGTTTTAGGTCAATGATAAATTCCAATTCCTGCTCCGACGCCATCCCAGGTAACTCCTCATGGAATATGTCCACAAACACTCCCACCACTGGAAGGTTTTCTAGACCTTTCTCTACTCCATTATCGTTTAACTCAAGGATCGCATAAATCTTACATCCCTTGTGCATGCTCTTCTGCAGCTGCGAGGAAGAGATGAACCTGAGGGAGAATCCCTGGTTCTGACCTACAATCATGTGTCTATGTCCCTCGTCATCAACCAAGATCAATTGTTTCTTCTTATAGTTGAGTATCGCCTCATGCGATTCCAAATAGTCCATACTAATCACGACATGAGAAGACCCTAATACTGTGACGTACAGGTTGGACCTTGTGAAAAACTCTCCCAGGGTAAGGCTAAAGCTCGTAACCTTCCCTCCAACCTTTTGTTCGGCTCTTGAAGCCATTTATACAAAACTAAACTCGTCCTGTTCAACTTCCTTTACCTTAATTCGTTTTAGTGTTGCACCAGAAATAAAAATATAGGTAGCACCTAGATATATCAGAATATTGAGGGTCTAGTCAGCGACGGTACCTGACGTCTTGAGCACAGTCGATTGGTGCTCTTCCTGGTGGTTATTCACCATTGCATGAATCCGATTGTCCTTGCCCAAATCTCCCACGGTAGTGGGTCCGCCTGGTCTATATGATTTGGTCCTCTCAACTGGGCAGTCACGCTAGTAATGTGGCTCTCCACATGTCCAACGCCCTTTCTTCGGTCCAGTATTCCTGGTACTTGAAGTAGAGGCTGACATCCCACCGGCCTGGAACCCTAGTCTATTCTATTGAACAAGCCTAAACTTTTGTTTTTGCGGTCGACGCTACTACTAGTGTTGTGGTCCTCTCTAAGGAGTTCGTTGCTGACAAGATGGTCACCGACGTGTAGTGAAATTGGATCCTCTCTGGATGCCGTGATATCCTGGTGAATGTCTAGCTGGTGTCTAATGTTGTTGTGCACCAGATGTCGCTTGTCTCGCTGGATTCCTAATTTGACCCTGCTGATAAGCTCATCCTCTGCTAGGAGGGCCTTTTGGAGAACATCATCCAAGGTTTGAGGCATTAAAATCCTTACCTTTTTACGAATGCTGACATTAAGGCTGAACACAAACTTGTTGACCTTAAGTTTCTCAGTATTCAAGTGTGGATCATACTGAGGCAGCTCCATGAAATTGACCTCATACTCGGGCACCATACGACCACCCTGTTGCAAGGCATTGAACTCATTGAGCTAGCGCTCAATGAATTCCTTAGACATATACCTCTCCCGAAAGAGTTCCCATGACACATCTTCGATTTCCATGATAGATTGTCGCAGGAGTGTCTTCCACCATAGAAGAGCACACCCCTTTAGTTGAAATACCACCATGCAAACCTTCATGTTGGAGGTATAGTCGCGAAGTGGAAAGCACATCGCCATATTCTCCAACCATGTGTCGGCAGCTACGTCATCTGGAGAACCAAAGAACTCAGGAAATTTGACCTTCTCGAGTTCGCAATGAACACTACTAGTACCGGCCGGAGTGCACGGTGGACCCTTAAGAGGTGTCGTCGCCCTGGCCTCATCTCTATCCAAACGATTGATAGGTGCCTCAAAAATCCTCTAAAAGGACCTCATCAACCCAACCACATTTCCCATAGCTATCTGTTCCTTCTCAACAACATGTTCATCTACTTGGGGGTTATACCCCTCGGATGTGGATGCTACTAGAGGTGTCGCACCTCCTCCCCTAGCACCCTGTCATCTTCCTCTGTGACATCCTCTAACCATGATTACCTGCATGAATACAAATCAATTTAATTAATGACATTTTATAGCCAATTATCCAATCAATGGAAGCCATAGTGATCCCAAGTCGCGGTTCGAACCGGATCTGATACTATATGTAACAACCCCCACCGTTACTACAACATGTGATGCATAACAAGTCCAATTTTTCTTTTCTTTTATGTAGGACATTAATAATGACAATACAATCAACCGTCACAACTTGACGATCAACACAATGCACTCAAATCAGGCAACAACAAACATAACGACCTATCATACTAGCACATCAAGCAATTGGATGCAAGATATGACAATCAATAAAACAAAAATAAAGACGACTACATGCCCATCTTACCCTGCAAGATTAGGAACTCCAAGACACATAAGCAATGCTCAAGCCTAAGTTCCCATCAATTTTGACCATTTAAGGTCTCAAGACTGACAATTGTTATGAGGAACAAGGAGGTGTCTACATCCCACTCAACACAAGAAATACCACGCATACTAAGCTAAAGAAACATCAATCAATCCCACATGACAATGTTAACTACACACATAGTTAGAACCCTCCTGGCGAGCTGGAGACAATCACATCAACACTACAAAACAAGTAAAACCTTACTTACAAAAACAACCTCATCCACATTGGGAGGCGCATGATCCTAATACACGGTTCATATGCTCTTATTGATCAACGTGCGCAATGACCCCAATCATAAGGTATCACATCGCCACATGGAGACAAGGCGCTACGGACCCATGCGCAAACAAAAATTTCCAAACCTTCAACCAAACATAAAATCCAACGT
This sequence comes from Picea sitchensis, assembly GCA_010110895.2. Lineage (NCBI taxonomy): Eukaryota > Viridiplantae > Streptophyta > Pinopsida > Pinales > Pinaceae > Picea > Picea sitchensis. The sequence goes on along the minus strand of SNQJ01S0038044.1, from coordinate 42,063 downwards.
GCCCGAATTCCACTGGCACTCACATACATTATTACTGAAATATAATGTTTTAAAGTTGTAAATGAAGAGAGAAAGTGTTAAAAGTGAAGAACTTTGTAGTTTGCAAAACTATAGCCCAACTTTTATATCTTTTTCAATATAGAAAATTTTGAGTTAAACATCCAAATGATTATAAACATTGAGGACCTATTACCTTTATATCAATCGGAAAAACCAATTTAGTAAAGATACGAACAAATAAGTATAACACAAAAATTAGATTAAGTATATAAATCAATAACCACATTACGAAAAGAGAAACAAATTGGTTTTATCAAACTTAAATAAAGTATGTTAATTGTTGTTTTTGAAAAAGTGTTGATATACATATTACTAAACTAATACCAAATTGAAGAATTCTAGATATGCAATAGAAAAATGTAAATATTTTGAAGGATAATATATATCTGTAGTTGCGAGGATATATTTTTAATACCATGCACGTTCATTGGTAATGATCATCTATGCGAAAACAATTTAAATATTAATACTGGTTGTTCATGATATTAATACTACCCGTCAGTTGTTGTAAAATGAATAAATTATGATATAATGATTTCCTAAATTACCTAACTCTTCCAGCTCTAACCCTTAAATATTTAAAATCTCTAGGTGATTATTAGGACCTTTGGGTTCTTATAATAAAATCTCCTTGTAAATATAAACATGATATCAAATCTTGGCTTAGTTAAACCCGAGATTCTCAGAATTAGCAAAATTACCTCTGCCAACTTTAAGTAAATAGAATTCACAACCAGGAATATTTAATAAATACACTTGTGAAATAGAAATAATTAATTGCACAAGAATTCTCACAAATCACATAAATATAACAACAAAGGAACCCCCCCATTGGCCAACTAAAAATCTACAAGCAGAAAATTAGCCAAGTTAGTGTTACCATGAAACGGCTATAAACTAAGAGTATTAAATTCTCTCCTGCCATTCTTTGTCATACAAAATGATGTCATTTCGCTGGATAATTGAATTGTTCCTGCCATTTTATTTTACTAAGAATACAAATCCACAACCAATGATCTAGATGTCACTCAGTGGAAAGTTGGGTCATCGCCCCAACAGAGTTGAGGCTTAGTCACTATGGTGAGGGAAAAGGAGTGGTGAGGTTGCTCTGGTGTTCATCACAATAGATTTTTTTTTCTAAGTAATTATCACAGTCAATTCAAAATATGACAATTCAATTGTGAGTGAGATAAAATATTTATTATTTAAATTGCAATTATTCTCAGAATCCGAATTATGAAAATCTAATTAATCATTGATGAAAAGTCCCTGATAGCCAAAACGAGTGAACAATAATCGAGTTTGAGTCTAGAGTTTACAAAAATACTATCCATAATATCTCAACAAGAATCTCATCACACTCCATGGAATCTCATCTCGTGAAGCAGAAGAAATTGTGTTAACTTGGGATAACACAACCAATACTTTTATTAAACAACATGCATTGTAAATGCTTTTAGTGATGTACATTTTTTTTTCCAGCTATGGAAGACAGACTTTGGTTCATAATTATTTTCATGATAAAAGAAAAAGTAAGATTGGGACGTTGAATGCGGCACAATGGTATTAGAAGGATCACATTTCATTGTTGAGGGGATTACGTTAAAAACTGAGCGCCTAAGGCAAGATTGTATATTTATTTTCAACTTATTAGAACATGAGATTACATAGTTGTTTAGCATGAGTTACATGTTGACACCTTGTAATGCCTTGGTACATTGCAGGGATCTCTATCAGAGTACACAGTGGCAGGATGGATGATCAGAGGCTACAAAGGGATAACAGAACGTAGCTTGCAACACTGAGATTCGCAATTAGGGAGATAGTTAAAAATACAACTAAAGCAACAAGAGGGAAACTTCATCAATACCTGCATGAATTCATAAAAAAAAACCCAACCATGAGCCGCAAAGGGGCCATGCACACAATACAAGAGAATGCTAGCTCCCAGCTCACCTCACAAGGTCAAGCTACCACTCGTTACCCGAGCTGGGTATCGCAAATCCCACAAGAGAAATTCAGTAAAGATAAAATTTCGGCAATGTAACCTTACACAAACCAAACTTGATCAAATTCCTTCTCCTTCATCATTTTTATAGAGTTTTCTAGTGATTGGTTTCCCAAACCCTCATTAGATTTATTTTATTAAATTTAATTAGGACAAACCTCTCCCGTACACATGTCACATGATCTCTTAATTGCACTAAAAAAACAATTTTATTAATTAAGTAATCTTCCTATTTCCCTCACCCACCTAAAAGAATTCCTAAAAATGCTCCTTAGTGTCCCTTTATTGCCTTACAATTCTTAAATGACTTACGCCTTACTTAAAGCCTAGTTGATTTCACATATTTAAAGTTCCAATGGCTATATTCCTTACTAAGTTAGACATTCCCATTTTTCTTTAAGTTTCCCCTTTTCTTTAAGTTCCCCTTTTTAACTAAGTTCAGAATTAGCATGTTTTGACAAAGACAACAATTTACCATTTTAATAAATTAATCCTCCATTAAAATTTTACTTTAGTTATTAATATTTGAATTTTCTTCACCCCCTTCTTGTTACATGTCTAATTTTTATTTTTATTTTTTCAATGGTTCTACTTAGACCTAGGTTTTAAATTCACTAGGTTTGGCGACAGTTCTTAAGGGAAAATTTGTTATTAAACTTTACTCATCATGTCATTCATTTTAAGTTCGACAAGGTCCTGAGGAGCCATAGTTTTCTAGGCACTAGGTTTATTAACTTACCATGGTAAAAAAAAAATTATGGCATTACCTTCAGGACACACTACATTCTCCAAGGGTGCCACTTGCCTCCTTTTGTTTTATTTGCGCGACATTCCCTTCAAGATGCACTACATGCTCCAAGGGTGCCCATCACCTCCTTTCGTTTTATTTGTGCGATGTTCCTTTCAAGACGCACTACATGCTCCAAGGGTGCCACTCACCTCTTGACTGAATTTGGTAGACGTCAAACCCCTGGAGTCAATACTCTGTCAGGTGATCTTGTGGGAGACTAAGAGCCTCTAAAGAATAAGGACCCTACCTTATTGCGCGACCCTTATAATCATTGTGAGGGACTATCGATGTCTTCCCTCATGGCATCGTTGGTCTTCTCGAACTAGGTAATTGTTAACCTACAATTCGAGCCACGACAGGAGTGCTAGTAGAGTGTGGCAGGGCTACTGCTGCACCTCTCCCTCAATGTCTCTAGTTTTCATGCATGACCCCTTTAATCCAAATGTGATCTTGGTTGGAAAGTTATTATCATCCTGCTTCATCAATGAATCAAGTCATCTATAAAAATCAGCATCATAATATCTAGTCATATGTCACATATGTAATATAAAGAACATTCAAACCATAAAAATCCACTCCATGAATCGATTCAGAGTCCAAGGAGATCCATTGATGTCGTCAACATCCTCTAATGTCCAGATTCTTGGACACTTAGGACAACCCAGTCAATAGTACTTATTGATGTAAATATAGAAAAAATAACATATCATCAGATCCACAACATCTCATAATCATAATCAAAACAATCAATCATATAATGAGTTGGATCATTTGCACGCAAGTTTCCTCAAATAATAAGTCCGCTCAGTGCATGCAAGAGAGGTATGTTACAACATGGCATGGCATGGTATGGAAAGGCATGCAAAGGAAAGGCAATGCAAGGCATGGAAAGGTAAGGCATGTCAAGGCATGGCATGTCATGGAAAGGAAAGGAATGACATGGAATTTCATGGAAAGGAAAGGAAAGGCATGACATGGAAAGGAAAGGCATTGCATGGAATTCCAAGGCAAGGAAATGAATGGCATGGCATGGCAAGGAAAGGTATGGAAATACATGGCATGGAAAGGAAATGCATGGATCAATACGGGCCTGAAGTTATGTTGTTTTCCATGCATTTCAAAATAAATTATGGATCAATAGTATAATGAGACTACACCATAAGGATGGAACATAAACCTATTTAGTGACATCCCTTTTTATGTAAATCCTATTAATTATGATAATCCATGTTTCAAAACTATAAAGATACCTCGAGTTTGTGTTTCAAGTTTTGTGGATGATTTTATGGTTAGGAATTCATGGATGACCATTGAGTTACCTAGTAAGTACTCTCTCTAAGTCATTGATGGTTACTTATTTAATGTATGAAATATTTTTTTATCAAAGTGGTGATATTGCATGTTATCGTGTATTCTTCTTGAATTAAACCTGTCTTTAAACCCTCAATTTCATGGTTATATTAGGAATTGCCCTCAATTTACAACCTTGTTAGCTTGACATCTAGGGTTCAATTGTCATCTTTCACCCTTAGAATACACCTTGACACCGTTTATTACATTTTTGTCATAATTTTCAGCCCTTTAGGGCGTGATGTCTTGAATATTATAGGGTTGTTATGTTCCATCTTCCATTTCAACAGGCATTTTCTATCTAAACCCTAGTTTAGGCTAGAATTTGCAGCCCCCTTCCTTTACATGATTACTTGTTTGAAGGGATGTTATATTGGTCCCATTGTAACTTCTCATATTTTTTAAGTTAAACATCTTAATCACAAGTTTTATAAAAACTAGAGCTTCCTTGTTGATTTGTGGTGTTTGGGACTTTCCATTGACTTGTTTGAACGTACTTAATATCATTTATTGGCTTGGCAAGGCATGGAAATGGCATGGAATGGAAATGGCATGGATTGGAAAGGCATACCAATGGCATGAAAATGGCATGGAAAGGAAAGGAAATGGCATGGCATGGAAATTACATGCCATGGAATGGATTGGAAAGGCATGACAAGGCATGGCATGGAATGGAAATGTAATGACAATGGAATGGAAGGGAAAGGTGTGCAATGACATGTCATGGAAAGGAAAGACCAGATAAGGAATACCATGGCATGGCAAGGAAAGAAATGGAATGGAATGGGAAGGCAAGGCATGCCATGGAAAGTCATAGAATGACATGGCATGACATGGAAATGCATTCCATGGAATGGAATGAAAAGGGATGACATGGAAAGTAAAGGCATGCAATGGCATGTCATGGCAGGGAAAGACATGAAATGGTCGGGAAAGACATGCCATGGTATGGCTTGGAAAGGAATGGATTTTCATGGCATGGAATGTCATGGAAAGGCAAGGCATGGAACGCAATTGCATGGTAAGGAATGACATGGAAAGGAAGGGCATGGCATGGCATGGAATGGAAAGGAAAGAGAATAAATGGCAAGCCAAGTCATTGCATGAAAAGGCAAGGCATGGCATGACATGGCATGGAAATGCATGGCAAGCATGACATGGAAAGGAAATCCATGCAATGGAATGGCATGGCAATGCTTGGTATCGCTTGGGAAGGCAAGGCACGACATGGCATGGAAACTAAAGGAAAGACAAGGCATGGCATGGCTTGGCAAGGCATGCAAAATTTTTCACCTAGACTTAAAATGTCATAAACACTTCATTGGATGGAAAGGAACTTTGTGATACAAAGTTAAGTCATATGTCCCTAGAATTTTTTTTTTTTATTTCTTGGGATGAGAAAGGTTTATTTTTTTGATATTCTTGTTTCATTGCAATCCACATTTTGATTTGAATTTTTCCTTGCAAAATGTTATGGAAAGTTATATTTATTGTTGTATAGGATAAAATGGGAAGCTACATGACAAGACATGTAAGGAGGGATTAGTCTATTTTAGTTCGTAGTGGTGTTCTAGGGATTTGTAAATGTAATAACCTATATTTTTTCCTTAGAAGGTTAGAATTTTGATTTTTACTTATCTTAGTGATTCATTGCTTAATATTTGTTGGGTTTAGTTAGTTAGAATGGTATAGACATTTGGTATGTATACATTTGGATCTATTTATGTGTTGTTGGATATTATTTTATTGTTATATGTTTATGATTATCATAGTTATTTGATTTGTTTAAACATACTAATTGAAATGTAGAACTTTGGATCTTCATGCACTACCCATATATGAAGTATTTCTTGGATTTAGTATGATTGTCAACACCATTTAGGTAAGTCACATTTGTTTCCTCAAAATTTAATTAGTGTATACTACTAATTAAATATTTTGTTAAATTTACTAGTTTTGGGGTCTTTAAGTCAAGTAACCCGGTGCTACCATATATAGAAAATTAATATATTTATGATTCATGGACTTGAGATTATAAGTTTGTTGGTTTTAAAAGCTTTGCAATAATTTATATATATATATATATATATATATATATATATATATATATATATATATATATATATATATATATATATATATATATATATATATATATATTCAACATTCCTAAATTGCATACATTTTACAAAAGTAACCTCGTTACTTAATATACAAAAGAGATTAGCCTAACAGCACATTTTTTACAAAATGGCACCTCGTGCCCAATATACAAAATGGAAACAAGTGCCCTAACATGGAAGACAGCCATATGGTGACCTATATACAAAATGGGAGTAATTGGTAAATCATCGCCCACTGCCACCATCGCCACCCTAATGAGCATCCTGAAAAATCTATATTTATTCTCTTGCTTGAGGAAGCACCTCGAGTGGTTATGGGCCTCGGTGTGCTTTGTCTCTCCGGAGACTGCACAAAGAACAAACATTGTTATAAATTGTTTTCCTCGATTAATTAAAAGACATACAAAATGATACTTTATAATTTAATCTAAGACAACTCACCATATATGATACTGAAAATCATGGGGTTCTTAGGCTCCTCCATGAACCCAAACTCTCAATAATGCCACCTTGCATCAGTTACATGGATCAAATCAAAAAAATTAAAAAAATGTGTGTAAAATCAAATTCATGATACATAAAAAATTATTATCAACACAATATCTCACAGTGAATATCTTGAGCCTGGATGGAGAGTCGTTGGCAAGTTAAGCACTCTAATGTACAACCTTCTCCAAGGAAACCTCTACTGTGTAGCCTCGATGGATGAGGTCGATGGAAATGGTGTTGGGCGTGGGTGGCATAAGGGTGCAACAATTGTGGATGGATGCAATGTAAGAGGTTGTGCATATGGGTGTCATGTGGGTGAATCCATTGATGATGCATGGAATAAGACAGATGTTGGGGGTGTGGGCATCGATGGCCCCCATAGGTTGTACAAGTGATGAGAAATCACTTCTCTTGGTGTAAGCGAACCCAGAAGAATATCCCAGGTTCCTAGGGAGTGCAGTAGTATTGTAACTAGAAAATATGTTTGTAGCTTGCATACATATTCATAATATTGAACTATTTGTATAAACTAGTAAAATTCAAAAACATAAAGAAAAACAAATTAATATTTAAACAATATTTAACTCTACACATGATACCTGTGAAGCAGGTGACTTTTCCATCCAAGATGGACATTCTCTGATGTCACCTGGTCCCACATCCTATAGAAACACAAATACATTAAAAATTTGAGGATGCCATAAAATAAATAAATGACTATGGTGAATTTATCAAATGTGACACATACCTATGTATGGGGTACGCCCAATGATCATGCTACCTCTACTACTACATTAGTGGTGGAGATATGCATTGATGCATCCATGGGCATAGAGGGCCTTCTACATGGACGTAAGAATTGCAAAACAACATACAATAAAATATCAATATAAATACACAGAATACAAAATAAATATATAACGATTAAGAACATAGTGATGGTTAAGATACTAACCTCCTCCATGAAGATATGATATCCACTGGCCTCCATAGGCCCATAGCAGGTTTACCTACAACTTGAGCATCTGTGAGATTCGCATGGAAGATTATTATGTCCATGTGCCCTCTACTCACTAAAATATGTTGTGCAGGGTGAAGCTATGACACCTATCGATGTCATCGACAGTCACCTCCTGCTGATATATAGTGCAACAAAGCTTTCATGTTGCACTACGCTCAATGTCAATGATGAAATATCTCGATCTACCTACTACAAGATTTATGAAAAAGGAGGATGTTGGGAAAGGGGGTAAGTCTTTCTCCTGGGGGGAAGAGGACCTAACATGGAATATCTCATGGAATACTCTCAGTTCTATGCAAACCCTCGACCCATCCCCTCGAATTAACCCATGTCAAAGTAGTTGACATTGTGACCCAAAATAAATTCCTCCCAAATTTTTCTCAAAAAATATAAGGGCACCTCCTTATTATTGTAGGGAGTTTTATAAAAAACTATATACCACCTATCCATCCAATTTTTACTAGTCCTTCAATGGATACATCAGTTAGTGCAAATGGAATTTTTTTTCATAGATAGTTCTTGTCCATTTCGAGGATCCCTAAAAATAGACAATAATTTTTATTTTGAAATACCCAAGTCTTTGACTTGCTTTCTATCAAATCTAGTGTTCTAGTACTCAAAAATTATTTCCCTATACTCAGAAATAGAAGACAACTCCCCTTGGGAACTTCCAATGAACCTCACAATGACATCCAAATAAGTAGTCAAGGACACTCTACTTGGTGCTCTAGTGCCCCTAACTGATCTACAAGTGTTCTTATTGTAGCCAACCCCTCATCAATTTCTATGTTTAGATTGGATGGTTGTGGTGGGTTGGGGTTTTTCTCTCCTTGGTTTGCTAGTGGTTGATTTATATTGTCACTAGGTTCCATTTTATAATATATGCTACAATTTAATAAGGAAATTAATAAGTGAACTTATGACTAAGTTATTATAAACAACAATGTTATTTTATCCCAACAAAATCATTAACATAATTTTGTGTAAAATAAAGAAAAACTATGTGTTATCTTTACAATGAACTTGAAAACAACCTATAAAAGATTGGTGAAGTGTGGAGAGATTTAAATTCAAGTATTAATTATGTGTATTAATTATCTGTAGTGAATCTTGCTAATAAGTTTTCCATTCCATTGGGATATACATCCATAACCTATGACTATTTTTTATTTTGTTTTGCAAAGCCAAGAAAGGAAATGACAAAAAAATAACCATACCTTTCTTGTGATGGACATGGCGGAAAGATACTTGGATTTTATCCTTCTTAACTTTTTCTCTTTGCTTTCTCAATGTCAAAAATCCATGAGGCATGGTGTGAAAATGAACACAAACCACACCCGCGGTGCTTTAAAAAAGGGCAAAATAGGAACATGTGCACTTTCTTGTCGACGAACCTACGTGGAAAGCTTGTTGGAGATTTAGGCCTTGCCAAACCTATAGGATTAGGAACATGCACATGTTCCTATGAGTGTGTGTTACTTTTGACCCCATTTCTACTTTTTTCGTCCATGAACTTCATGTACTCGCCCTCAAATATACAATTGAATTAAGTTAAGTTGTCATAAACCTTTAGTATTTTCATAATGATTGCCCATATAAATTATGATGCATTATTTCTATGAAATATTAAATTTTCACTTAGCTCGTACAATGATGTGGAGATTGAAATAGAGCTACAAATATTTATAACTGTGGATAAATTATTGTTTTGTTAAAATTTTAACATTAATGGTGCACAAAGAGTATGGCATGATGGGAAATTGGAAATGGTTGCACATTGTTATTATGGCCCACTAATATTTTATGGAGGTGTAGCATAAGTTAGAACTCTGTGAATGTGCATCTCAATTATTTTGATTAAGTCAAGAGTAAAAGTGTTACTTTGCATTGTTTTTTATTGAATAATTGATCTCATTAGAGCAATTTTGAGATCTAAAATGGGTCTTCAAAGAAATATAATAAAAAATTATGAGTTAATCATTTTGTGGAGAATGTATATTTACAACTTAAATTATTTAAGTACCACAATGTCCTACCATAAACTCAACTTTAATTTGTCTTCATGGTGTGCTTTTATTATAAATTCCATCTTGTGAGCACACTTCCAATTATATCTTGTGTTCTCTAACGTAGGTTGCAACCCTAGTGTTACAAGTTTCTTATGGCTTGCAACATTGTTAATCAATGTTTATCATAATAACATATTTTTTATATCAATTTCAACATCAACATGCTCTTTTCCATGTTTTATGTTCGTTTTCAACAACAGTATGAGATTTGGTTCTCTAGACCAACAATTCGTGCAAATGCTACTTTAAACTTGTGTTTTCTTCATTGATTCTAAAGGGGTTTATATGAAAGTGTTTTGGATGCTACCATTATAAAGTAATTGTTGTTTAACTATTATTTTCTTTGTCGTTTTTAATAGGTTCATGTGAAAATATGTCAAAGGTTGTACCTCTAAACTTGGAGTCTCTATTGAGAACTTATATGCACCGCATCATGGTCAAGTTGTGGTCATCATTATGTTTCCTACCAAAATAAACATTAAGGGGATATTATTGTAATGCTTATCTTGAAATTTATCTTTGACCACATCTATCCAAGTAAATATCAAGGAGACCTATTGGGATATAAGCATGTCCCAATACATGAATGATTTATCAAATCTTTTAGTCGTTGTCATGTGGTCTCAAATAGTTGTCTTATTTTGTCATTTTTATTTCTTTATATTCCAAAGTCAATGTTACCAAAACATTCATGTTTTATTTGTGAATTTTTGTCTTAGTATCACTAGTGGAGTTAATTCCATTTATTTTCCACCATTAGTAGCTCATTAATTAGTCCACAATTTTTTGTTGGGATTAGGGTTAGGTAATTTAGCTATATGACCTATAAAATAATGTTTTCACCCCAATTGTAAATCAATCAGTGTATGTGATATTCATTTATTATTTGGGTACAATGATACCTTCCAACCACTAACATTAGTGCCTATTGAGAGGTGCATAGTGCATTTATTAAGAAATATCCTACCATGTTCATTCATGTTGGAGGCTTTTAATAATATATCACTTGGTAATAAGGGAGAATTGTAAATCAATGAGTGTATGTGATATTCATTTATTATTTGGGTACAATGATACCTTCCAACCATTAACATTAGCGCCTATTGAGGGGTGCATTTGTTAAGAAATACCCTACCATGTTCATTCATGTTGGAGGCTTCTAATAATATATCACTTGGTAATAAGGGAGTAAGGGATATATATTCATGTTGGAGGCTTTTAATAATATATCACTTTGTAGTAAGGGAGTAAGGGATATATATATAAATATATAGGAGGCTTTTGATAATATATCACTTGGTAATAAGGGAGTAAGGGATATATATGTGTGTGTGTGTGTGTGTGTGTGCGTGTGTGTGTATTTTGGAAGTGTGTTTTACTTTACTTATGAATATATAGAGATCAAGGAGGAAGCCCGATCTAATCTAAGTGATGGTTTTGGAAGGGAGAAGGAGGAAACATGACGAAGATTAGTATATGAAAAGTGGATTTATTATATTGGGACTAACATACTAGGAATATAAATAAAAAGCAATATGAAGAATACCACCAAAAAATGGATGCTCACTATATATATTAGAAATGGTGGATTGAGGGTGGTTAATTGAAAAAGTGTATTGCAAGGTTGTTCAATGAATGTGTTATAGAAAATTAATGAATTAGAAATATTCTTTAATAAGTGACAAACAAAATTGCTATATCATAGATTTACTAAGTGAATACTCTCAATGTTCACCATTAAATAGATAATATTGTTACATAAATTTCACTCACCCTTAAGTTTATTTATTGTTTAATATAATATTTTATTATTTAGGAATTTGTTAGAACTAGTTAATTGTGATTTTTTTTTTTTTTTACAATATATTTTTTTCATTTCAACATTGTACATGAGACACGAACCGCTAACACCACTATGAACTAATAGAGAGCCATGCCCACTAAGAAATACCATAACTTATCACGTGGTTTTATCACGTTGTTTCGGTTCTGGCTTCAAACAAAGAACATCCAACCGAGCCATACCACAAGCCTTTTCGACACGAGTTAGCTAAAACTGGTGAAGCCATTACAAGAGGAACTTATGCTTCTCGTAAATCATAATAATAATAATATATTGAGTGCCATCGCGTGTTCTATAAGAGGAAGAAGGAAGGCAACCAGGAAATAGCTCAAGCAAGGAATATTTCTGTACAAAGAAGTAGTTGTCATTGGGATTCTAAGCAAGCCCCTTGTTTCTCTTTCTTTTCTTGGTAGGTTCATCCCTCGCTGCATTCACTTGCCTTGTTAAAATAATTTCTATTATTGACTCATTTTGACTTGGGTAGCCATCCGTATGATTTTGAATATGTTTTTGTTTAATGTAATATATTAAAGACAAAACAATATTTGAGTAGATTATATATTATAATACTATATATTAAAAAAAATATAAAAAAAAATATATATTATAATGTATTTAGATAATGATACATTTTAAATTTTAATTTAATCAAATTGAAAATTAATTTTGAAACAATTATAATATCAAAATTATTAATTTATTTTTTGCTAATAATTATATAAATATATTTAACACAATACTAACATTTTAAACTTAAAATTAAATTTTACATATATAAAGTTCAAACATCTTCTTAAATTTGAAGCATAAAATTAAATAGTACTACTATTGTAATATGAAAATACAATAAAAGTCAATTTTATGGTTGATTGATAACAACAATAGACTGGAGCAAAAGTTTGCCATTGAAACACTATTGATTTATTCAATTTTCATGTTTAATTTGGGTTTGAATGCAAATATACATGCATTAAAAGTTTTTCATATCCACAACTATAAAATGAGTATTACTAAATTTTTATATTTAAATATTTTTTTAAATAATATTTAAGTGTAGTTTAGTCATTGTTTTATAATGACATTTTGAATAAAATGAAATAAAAATATTTACATTTTAATTTAATAATATCTAAAATTACTACTTATTAATACTAAAAATTATAAATACAATTTTAATTTAAAGTTCTCTATTTCCCAAAAGTGTTTCCAAGCTTCCATTTCCTTGATGTTGAAGTTCCCAAAGAGCTTCCAAGTTTCCAAAAACCTTCAATTGGAAACATTTTGTACTGAAGTCAATTTTAATGCAACTATGAATTTTACCTATAGTGAATAATAAAATGGTGTTATGTAGCATTAGTGTGATTACACCAACGAAAAAAAATAAAAAAATAACAAAAACTTGTTATTTTTATTTCAATTTCACATTAATTATGTAATTTTTTAACAATTTTATTATTTTTTAAATATTAATATAGATATTTTGAAATATCTTATATTTATTAAATAATAAGAAATTATTAAAAAAATGTTATTTTTTTGCAATGAATTAGTATGAATTTATGTTTAAATATAAATATACAATTTAACAATTTAATTGAGGGATGATGTGTCTTGGAGGTTCGGTTCCTACCTACTGGAAATAAGTTATGATCACGTGCTTAATAAAAAAGCACATTCTAATCAATATAAAGAATTAGAAGCTTTGTGCATCGTTTCTAATAGCAATGATTGTAATCCAAAATTTTAAGAAAAGTGGATTAAAGATTTAATTCTCTTGCGTAATAATTGTAAAATAAATGATGTATTTTATTTATAATATTTATGTCATTAAAAATATTATTACAATTAAAGATAAAGAGAAGTTGTGGTACAACGAAGAAATTGTGATTAAGGAAAAGTTAATGTATTATAAAGAATATAAAGTCTAAGCTAGAAGATCAAAATTATCTTTTTAATGTAGATGTCTCAAAAAAAATTATTATCACTAAAATATGAATAAAGATTTATGAGTTTCGTAGTAAAATTGGGTACTATACTAAAATAAACTGGTCGAAGTTTCATAGTAAAATTGGGTACTATACTAAGACCTAAAACATGGTAAAGGAAAATAATTTGTAATTTTTGAGATACTAAGAAGGTCGAGAATGAAATAAAACTTTCTCTTAATGCCCTATTACACATATAATTTGATAGTAAAATTGAGCATTATACTAGACCTAAAACATGGTACAAGAAAATAATAAACACAATTTCACGTGTAATGCCCTACCAACACATACATTGTAATGTTCCTGACTTGGCTAGTCTAGGAAACGCTGCTAATCTGTGTGTAGGATCAAAGGTTTACAACATATAAATGATCATACAAATAATAAATGTGCCAAAGGAATGCAAAGTTTGTATTATGATATCTCTGTCGATTACAAAATGGTTGAATGAGACTGAATAAACTGACAATACTTGACTAGATCAACAGACAAAGGATCTTAGCCGGAATACAAATAAGCAACCAAAAGCTGAATAAAATAACAACACTCGGCTAGATCAAAAGACAAAAGGATCTTAGCCGAAATACAAATAAGAAACTAAAAGATAATACCTGGAATATGGGAGCACTGCAGAATCAATGAAGAATGATGGAAGACCTGGATGATCTTCCCGGTGACTAGGGTGTGTCTTTCAACACCGAAATCAACCAATTGGTGTCTTCCTCCTGGAATACAATCAACTATCTCTCCTGAGATGCGCCTCTTCTCCTCAATGACAAGTCATAATCTGCATAATAATGAAATACGTTGTTGACCCTTCCTTTATAGCTTTCCAAAACCCTAAATCATGTTGAAACCCTAATTCACTGTTG
>SNQJ01S0038044.1:0-21555 GCA_010110895.2 Picea sitchensis | reverse complement strand
CCTCAATGACAAGTCATAATCTGCATAATAATGAATTAGGTCGCTGACTCTTCCTTTATATCTTTCCAAAACCCTAAATCATGCTAAAACCCTAATTCACTGTTGACTTCTAAAACCCTAAATCATGTTGAAACCCTAATTCACTATTGACTTCTATTTTTAGCTCATAATGACTTAAAAGCGCTTTTAACCCTTTTTATCTCAATGTCACTTTTCGAATATAACACCTGTGACTGGAGTGACCTCTAGTAACCCTGTTTACCCCTCTTTGGCCCTCACTATATTCTAACAGGGCGGTTTAGACCATTAAGCCTCCTCTCTGGAGCTCCTATTTGGAAAGGGACATTACATACATTGGGTCTTATTTTCAGAGCATTAGTAACAATAAGAATCTTCACAACAAATTAACTCATGAAAATAAAAGAGAGCTCATAAAGATTGTTTTGGATATTTTTTTGTCACAAAAACAATATGTTTAATTGAATTAATTAATTTCTATGTATGTTTTCATAAGGTTTCATAAACCAAAGTTGGTTTCTTGTGGAGAGTAAGTATGATCACCATCATCATGGTTAATATGTATCCAAGTATTTTAATAATTGTTACTGGATTTTATATTGAAAAAAAAGTGAGTTAATAAGTGGATAGACATAGCATTTTTGACAAGTCCATTTTCAATAATGGAGGGAAGTTCCACCTTGATCCACTCAATTTTTTTTCCAAAATTCGATTATCTACATCATCTTAAAATGGGTCAAAACCTTTGTCGAAATTCGTATGAATCACTTCGAAGTATAAATTTTGACAATTTTTTTGTTAAATTTGAAAATTTTCACCAAAAATGAATAAGTAACACGGTATAGGTGACATTTTCCTAAATTAATTATGATGTCAAAACATTAGGATCTTAAAACCATGTTTTGCAATGAAGGAATGTTACATATAATATACTTCTTCCAACACCACCTATGGGAAAGCTTCCTTAAGGAACTTACAATTTTGGTTATGATTATACTTAACTATTATAATTATAAATAATAGTTATAATTATGTATATTACTAGTAAGTATTAATTATCTCATTATATTAATAATCACACACTTGCACCATAAATTTATTCTCCTTTGTTTTTTTCCTTCAATCGATTTCTAAAACATTATATCCATTTTTAAGATTTCCCTCAAATTTGCATTCTTTGAATTTGACTTGAAATTATGTTATTTGGGTTTGATAGCAAAAAATGAAATATATAGAATGTTAAATTGAAATAAATTTGAAATCTTAATATCATCAAAACCAACAAAAAAAAAAGATTTATTTATTTCTTTATGTTGTTATAAGTTCAAGCTCTATGCTCAAAATCAACAAAATTTAGATTTATTTATTGATTTATGTTGTTACAAGTTCAAGTTCTATGCTCACAATATCCTTGGTAATTCTCTCTCATATTGCCAGCACAAGATTTTTGCCTATCCACTTGCTATATGATGAGATACTTTAGTATCAACTTCACAATAAAAATAGCACAAACTTTTTCCTAATTCATTTTATTTTTTCCTTCTCTTATTCACTATAGCATTCTCATTCACTCATTTAGAGAATATGTTAGTTATAAAATGATTTTTTTTTTAAATAAAGTTATATTTTTTTGTTGTTAAAGTTTAATTTAAGGTAATAAAACAATTTATTACAAATAACGTCATATTTATGGGGTTATTTCATGATACACTTAGGGAAAGATATTCACTCAATGACCTATGTAGATATATAAAATTAAAGAGAGAAAAAAAGGGAGGTAAAAATAAATATTAGAATACATTATGATGATGTGAAATATAGTTTATATATTGATGATTACATTCAAACATGTACAAGGACTGTGCATGCATAGATGCAACATTGAAAATTGTTCATAACAACTATGATAGCCAACAAGCTTTATCCACCATGCATTAAGTTAATTATTGAGTTAGTCATTGACTTAATACATTGTTTCCAATACAGACATGCTTTCTCATACCCTACATACATGCATTCATATCATATTCACTATTCCTCCCGTGAACAATATACACCGTGCTGCAAAATATTTAAACGTATATACCAAGACAATTCTACGATATATATACCAGCCGCCACTTAAAAATTGGAAGAGCAGCCATTGCACAAGATTCACACACAAAGAATAGTTTGTATTACTTAATAGACAAATGGAGGTTACATATATAGAATGCAGATCACTGAATCCTAGCAATCTAGATCCTAAGAAAGTAGATCTGATTAGCTAAAAATAGTTAACCTAGAAACTCACAGTTACAACAGCTAACTCACAGTTACAACAACTGTAAGGCTAACTCACAGTTACAACAGCTAACTCACAGTTACAACAGCTGTAAGGATTATCTCTTACTAAAGTAAGCTTTATTCTAACACCCTCCCTTAATGCTTACTTTATAAATTACAACACAAAAGATTACAATAGTAGAACTTTGATCTGTCTGTTTGATCTGGTCTTCCTCAGCACTGAACCTCACTCTGCAATCACCTAGTTTCCTCTCTTTCTTCTCCACACATTCGAGCTACCCACTGACACATTTAAATTCAAAATGCTTCTCACCATCATTGTAGCACTTGTATACTGGAGAATTTGACAACTCGGCTCATCGGGGCTTCCGTGATAAAAGGTGCCAATTATTGATGCATTCTATTAACTTGCCTTCATCTGTCGGATTTTTGCTTTCAGCTATCCTTCAGTATATAGAAGAACAGTTTGGATACTGAATGTCTTCAACATTCCTTGACACAAGGTGACTTCCAATAAAAACATTGTACTTGAAACTGGGGCTACAAGCTTGCATCAAGATACAAGTTCTTATTTTTACATAAACACTTATATAAAAACGTTAAACTCACCACACACCACACATAATAATATATATAACATACACAAATCACATCACACTATATTTAACACTACAACAAATCTACCAAACCAACTCAAACACTTGTTGAACATAAAGTCCACCCATTGCAGCGGGAATCAGAGTTTCGACAGAGAGAAAATCGAACCCTGCTGTCAACGCCAAAGCAGATCTAGATCTCTTTTCTTCCATGCAACTGTCACTGATAAACGAATGCATAGGCATCTAGCCTCTCACAGTTTGATCAACGAATATCTGGGCATCGATGCCCTCATCAGTTCTCCTACGCAGTGGTCCTTTATTCACAAGGAGAGTCTCCCGCATCAATCTCACAAAACACACAGAAAATTTAGAAATTCAAACCCTCTAACCTAATCTACTCCTACAGCGGAATCAAATTATCACTCTTCTCTCATCTTCCAACCCCTCTCGTGAGAGAGTCAGGGAAGTCCTTGCTTTGATACCAACTTAAAAATTGGAAGAGTAGCCATTCCACGAGATTCACATACAAAGAATAGTTTGTATTACTTAATAGACAAATGGACGTTACATATATAGCATGCAGATCACTGACTCCTAGCAATCTAGATCCTAAGAAAGTGGATCTGATTAGCTAAAAATAGTTAACCTAGAAACTCACAGTTACAACAGCTAACTCACAGTTACAACAGTTGTAAGGCTAACTCACAGTTACAACAACTAACTGACAATTACAATAGCTATAAGGCTAACTCACAGTTACAACAGTTGTAAGCATTATCACTTACTAAAGTAAGCTTTATTCTAACACCGCCACAGTCTTAAAAAATCTGCAACAGGCTGCATATTGATCGCCCTATTACTCCACCCCACATTGAACGTACCACCCCACCTCTCACATACCACCCGTCGGTGACCACACCACTAACCCCACCGCCACTCTTGGGTGTATGTTGTCCCTTCCTTGGGCATTTATACTTTTTCACCCTCGAAATTTGCACATCCGACATCCGGACGTCTACGCCTGGATCTCGAGACCCTTTCCCTTCAGCGTCGTTTTGGTTTCCGTTTTCCATTTGCAGGTTGATGGATGGACATACGCTTGTGTTAATGGAACTTTGTCGCTTCTGCCTCATTTGAATTCAAATTTCGAGTTAATGCAAGTTTGCCCCTTCTGCCTCATTTGAATTTAAATTTCAATTTGGATTGTAAAGCCTCAGTGAATGCATGCATTCATCGTCATAGGCAGGGTTACACATCCCATTTGCCCATTTTGGAGTTGGAAACCCTCAAGCCTATCTGTAAATCCACATGGATTTCCCTTCCAATGTTCGGATCGATGTGCATTTACCTTGCATTGTTGGGATCGATGAGCTTCTTACTTCCTTATCAAATTGTGGGTCATGGCGATGATGATTGTGAATGTTTGAATTCCTGTAATATATTATTGCTAATTCAGTGGCCTGCGATGTGCAGAGTTACACTTCTTGTGCATCTAGTGTTACATTGTGCATCTAGTGTTACATAGAAACGAAGAAGTTAAAGCTCTAGAGATGGCAAGGGAAAAATTCACTTTGTGTTTGCAAGCATGATGTTGAAGATCTCAAGTGCAGAGGGGACTTCCTAGTTCATAGGTTGTCTCTGTTCAAATACATGGCTGGAGGTCTCCCTAGTGGGTGTGATAAAAAAATGATTACTTGCTTTCCAACTTTCTTTATTGTGGACATTCCGAGATGAAGTTTCTTTTTATTTCTACTTGCAGGTGACTACGAGTACATGGACGTGATATTGACCAGCACAAATTCACGCGGAGGCATTTGATTGTTTGTGGATTTTTAACTTGGACTTGGATTTCAGAACTTAGTTTGAGATATCAAGACCAAGCGGGTAATACAACACCCTCCTTTGGTTGGTTCCGATGGTATGTGGGGAAGGTTGATACTTTTTCGTCGATTGTAAAGATAATGTGGGAAGGTGTGAAGAATTCATTGAAAAGGAAGGGGATGCACCTTGCCCCATGGACAAAACACAAGTACACGCACTCCATGGGGTTCACTCCCTAGAACGAAACAACCCCTCCTCTTCTGAATGGCCATAAAGAGACAAAGAACAAAGAAAATCGTCCTGAATACCAGATGGCAATTGAATCAAAATAAAAACATCAATGTGAATTACCTTGTGATTTTGTTTTCGATGGCAATGGCAACGTAGAAGAATATATATATATATACACTTGCTTTTAACATACAAAAGGATAGTATGTTGTTAAAAAAATATTATGGCAATGTATAAGAAAATTTGTATCAGAAAAATAGTATTTTTTTTTAGATTTTAATGGTATTTTTATAATTTTGAAAAACTTAGTAATGTTAATAAAGACTTAGACTTATCACTTGAACTCTCCTTGCAAATTTTGAGAGTTTTAAAATAATCTAAATATAACATTTTTTAGTGTGTAGAATTTAATCTTAGTGTGTGTTCTTAGTCAATTTTTGGAAGAACCTTTTAGATGAATTCTATGACAAATTCATTTTCCACTTATAAGAGGTGGTACTCGATGCTTGGAAAGGAAATATAATTGTTCAACAAAAAATTTGTGTTGGGTCTTTTCACATGTTTTTAAATGAAGGGTTTTTATTCAACACTAGAATGGGTTTCCTGGGAGGTGACTTTTCAAGATTTCCCTAAATGTTGTCTCTTGAAGGGGAAAGGATATAGGAAATCACTTCTCATACTCTTCAAAACATATCACACCAAGCCTTATTTGGTGAACTCTTAGTAAAATTCCTTCCTTTGAAATGATGGGACGTTGAGATGCACATTGGATGACGACCTTGAAAGAGTTCAACGGGAATTTATTGCAAGTCCATGGAAGACCAATCCAATCATCGCAGAATTTGTCTACTCAGGTTCTTTCCTCACCATGATCTAGGTTCTTCATTGAAACCTTGGGTGCCATGGAAATCATGATTGGTAATATAACACTCATCAATATCAATA
The DNA here is from genome assembly GCA_010110895.2 of Picea sitchensis. Lineage (NCBI taxonomy): Eukaryota > Viridiplantae > Streptophyta > Pinopsida > Pinales > Pinaceae > Picea > Picea sitchensis. The sequence goes on along the minus strand of SNQJ01S0038044.1, from coordinate 15,655 downwards.
TGCACCAATCATGATACTTAGTTATTATCATGGAAGGATTGGAAGGTGTAGGGACAACCCATGCGTTATCCTCCTTGGACCTTCTCTTTGGAACTATGGAATAACAATATTAGAGTGGAAGAGAATAAGTAGAGGATTTCTTGGTGCATGATCTAGATCAAAGTAAGTCCTTCACTAAGGTTTTCACCTCTTTCATTGCTAGACAGTGTTACACAATTTTCAATGAAAATGGAACTATCCCTTTTATATTGAGCATGGTTGCAAGGAATAGCTCTTATTAGTCAAATTTCCAAAGATCATAGTTCCTTTGTTAGTCATGAACTATGACCATAGGAACTATGGTCAAGGAACATTGAATGAAAAAGGAACTATGGAATTTTTTTGTTGGTTGTAGTTCTATGGAATAACTCATATTAGTCAAAGTTTCTCACATTATAGCTCCTTTGTTAGTCAGGAACTATTCCCTAGAACTATTCTCGAAAACTACAATTGACAAATGAAGGAGCCATTCATTGGAACTATGAATGACAAATGGAGGTCATAGTTCCTTTGTCAATTAAGGTTCATTTGTCATATTTTTTTTGGTCATAGTTTCTATTAGTCAGAGTTCTTCACTGTCAATGGAACTATGACCTCAGGAACTTTGACTGACAAGAACTATTCCCTAGAACTAGGAAAAACAAATAAAGGTCATAGTTGCTTTTTCATTCAAAGTTCCTTTAGTCATAGTTCTTATCCTTCACAAACTATGACCTCAAGAACTATTCCATGGAACTGCGAAAAACAAACAAAGTTCATAATTCCTTTGTCGGTGAAATTTCCTTCATCATATTTCCAGTGGTTATAGTGCTTGACTGACAAAGGAACTATGACCACTGGAACTTTGACTGATAGGAACTATTCCATGGAACTATGATCAATAAATGAGTTCATAGTTCCTTTGTCGGTCAAATTTCCTTCTTCATGTTTCCTATTAGTCATAGTCCCTAAATAAAAAAGGAACTATGAACTTAGGAACTTTGACTAATGGGAACTATTCCCCATAACTACGATTGAAAAATAAAGGACATAGTTCCTTTGTTGGTCAAGGTTCCTTTGTCATAGTTCCTGACTGACAAAGGAACTATGATCTCAAGAACCTTGACTAATAGGAACTATTCTCTAGAACTACAACTAACCAATGAAGGTCATAGTTTCTTTGTTGGACAAAGTTCCTTTACGATAGTTCTCATTAGTCAAAGATATTGATTGAAAAAGGAACTATCACCTCAGGAACTTTGACTAACATGAACTATTCCCTAGAACTATGTCTCACAAATGGTTTGTGTTGGGAATATGTATTTTTCTAAGCAATGATTTGGGTACCTTTGGCTAATCAAACTATAAGCTCATTCCTACTACTTTACACTAAAATATTTTATAACAAAAATCTTTGTGACCCCATATGAGGAACTCACTATTACATTTATTTTCTGGTATCACTTTATATAACAAGTCTCGATAATGTAATCTTTTTGGATCATCTTAGATAGTCAGTCTTAATAATGTAGAATCTATCTTTCAACAAGAAATGATAAACTTATCAGTAAAAAAGTATCACAAAGACAACAATCATAGAAACCCATAAATGATGTTACCAGCACAATTAGGGAAGACGTTATCACATCACCTCCATGATTTCCACCTCAAAAACAACTTTTTCATTGACATAGCTTTTTGTATATGTAGTTCTTTATCAACATCAATTTTCTCACTATTCTTTGATACTATATTTGGTTTTTCAAAGCAAGTTTGTGATGGAAAAACCTACCTTTCATTTTTGTACAAGGCATGGACTATTTAGTAATAATTTGTTTTCCAACCTAACATAAACAAAATACTAACACTACCTTACACTCAAGCTCTTTCTCCAAACTATTTACCAATGGATATAAATCCTTTACCAAATTGATCGTGAGGTCAAGTTCTTGAGGAGGTCTCCTTGGAAGGAGTTAAGAGTATATTAAAAGGGTAAAGAGATCGTACTTAATTTCCTCAATGAAAGAACCAATCTTGTATTTTGAACTGGCTAAGGTAGAGTTGTACAAACAAATTGACATATCTATTCTTATTACATATAAGAATGGGTGTCCCAACGGAGTAGTTATGTGAAACTAGAGGAAAAGAGAATTGTTCCAATGATCGCAAGTTTAGGGAAGTTCCACAATATAGCTTTGAAACACATTTAATTTTCAGATCCATTGCCTTGAATTGTCAACACAACCCATCCACAATATTGGGTTATGTTCTCTATATTTCCCAACAACCATCCCCAATCACCTTTTCTATATCCATTTAGTTTATGGATAAAACCTAAGTATTTGAAACCCTCTTGCAAATAAAATTTACTATAAGGAAAAAAAGATTATAGATGAGTGATGCAAACCCCTCGGGGTTGGCATGACTTCTCGATCTAGGATTGAGATTCACAGGTAACGAAGTGGCTCATGGGTCCTTGCAAAACCGATGGACTCTTTAGCACAGGCCCTTCACCACAATGTTGCATGAAATTTTTTTATTACCAAGGATTTTTTTCCTTTAGCGAGGCTATGCACATAACCATAGGATAAAACCAAGCGCTTAGTAGAAAGGCACTCTGGTTCTCCAGGACTTCGAGGCTCTAGGATAAATTTCTACAAACAACTATCCTCTCAAGATGCGTTGGAGTCTTTACTAGCCGAATTCAGTCATAAAGTTATATTAATCGATGAGTGTGGGTCCTTGCACTATCCCACCACCTTTCCAAACACTGGCGGAAAGGCTCAATTGGACAACGGATGGGGATCCACCTCGCATGCACAATCCACGGTTGACAAGGGTTTCGGGACTCCGGGTTTCGAGGGACTTTCCACTCTACACAAAAATGGCCAAAATCACTCGGAGTGTCGAATATTATAGGTCTGAAGGGTCGGGGATCCAACGGTTCTCACTCGTGTGCGATCAACAGTTCAACATCACTCCAAAATTTCGGGGCTCCAAGGTTATGTCACTCCGAACAACTATAGTTAAAGACCTAAAGGTCGAATATCCGAACTACCAAAGAGCTTAGATATCTACGACTGACACTCCTCCCTTGATTAACAACAAATATTTTTTGAGGGGGGGTTGAATCAATGTTTTACTATTAATTCAGGTTCCAACACAAAATATGGCCCACCAATTCCTTTCCAAATGGATTTTCGAGGATTCTAAAGGTTCCACCAGGGAACTATGTACCTCTTTATCTCTCATAATCTTCGTTCACTTTGATGAAGTGAAACCTGGCGCACACTTGTGCATCTCTCTCGAGATTTAACCTCTTAGAATTGATGGGTCGAAGTACTCCTTGAGCTGACTTTACTGAGCTTGGGACTTTTAAAAGTCACCTGCACACTCCTTTCACTTGCTTTGTGCAGACCTTGCACTGTCTCTCCTAAGCGTCTGAACATATTGAAGGTTCGGTTTTTGCACTCCTTGCTTGGGCACTGTGCACACCTTGCACTCTGTGATTCTCGATAGAGAAACAATTGGAACTTATAACAGAATAAAAACTCATTCAGTAAATAGACAACATTCACATAGATACAGAAACATAACAACACAATATCAATTTAGTTCCAAAAAATAATAGAAAACATATTTTACAGTCTCTCTCAGGAAATTTGAGAATAGTCTCTTTTTATTCCAAAAACAATTACTTTCAGTGTAGATTTCATTGATTTATACATGAATTGGCTTCTTGATCCTTCCCTCCAAGTTGATCTAGCTATTTCAGATCTTATTAAAGACATTGCTATCACTAAGCTTATTACAATAAATTCCCATTTACAATTTAGATATGAGTCGATGCTCAAAATCTATACAATCCTACAGTCAGTAAAGAAAACTAAAACTTTCTAGAGTACATATAATGGCTCTAGTCTTTAGGTCTCAAAGGATATTTAATTACAAAGGTCTCAAAATTTATATGATTCACCTTCCTTTGGATCCAAACTAGTTAATGCGCATTGTGTTGTATGCTAAGTCATCTTCCACCACACCTCATTGAATGATGACGATGATGTTCTTGCATTATACTCCCCTGGAATCCTGCCCATGATATCCTCAACCTCCTTTCCATATTTATGAATGTCCTCTTCAGTTAACGAGCTAGCATATTCTATTGGATGGTTCTTCCATTTGACTAAGTATTCATAATAGACCTTCCTCTTGGTCTTCTTAGTAATCCTTTGTTCTAAAATATTCTCTATATGGAGCTTCTCTATTGTGGGCATCTGTTGCATCCAGTGTAATTCATCTTGATCATTTGCTTCTCATATGCCATCCATCCTATTACAACATATGTTTGCTACATTAAATATTGGTGAAATGACAATGTCCTCCAAAAGTGTCCTACAAATTTTGCGTCTTTGTGTGAGACTATGCTCCTAGGCAATCAATGCAATCTCACAATCTCCTTGAAAAACAAATTTTATATGTGGGTAGCATCTCTTGTTTTGTGACATCGTATAAAATGTTCCATCTTTGAAAATATGTCAACTACCACAAAAATTTAATCATTCCCCCTCTAGGTTCTTGGAAATCCCAAAACGAAATCCATACTTATAGCATCCCATGGCCTATTTTTAATAGGAAATGGTTGGTATAGTCCTATGTTATGTTGATTCCCTTTATCATATTGGCAAATTTTTCAGTTTTCCACTAAATTCTCCACATCATATCTCATGCCTGGACAATAGTAAGAAGAAATCAACATTGTATATGTCTTATCATGACCAAAATGTCCAGACAATCCTCCACTGTGCTTCTCCATAAGCAAATTGTCGCTCATCAAACATTTCAGGATACATAATTGATTCCCTTTAAAGAACAAGCCTTCCTGGATCAGGTACTCCATCCACAAGCTTCTATCCCTAATCAAAGGATTTTCACAAGCTTCATAAGCCTCCTTGAAGTATGGGTCTTCCTTGTACATTTCCTTAAGGTGTTCCAACCCCAATGTCTCCACTTGGAATTCCTGCAAGATCAAACACCTCCTTCTCAAAGAATCTGCAACTTTGTTATCATTCCCACTAATATGCTTACTGAAAAAAGTAAAATTATGCATGAATTCTACCCATTTGGCATGTCTCTAATTCAACTTCTCTTTTCTAGTTATAAACTGTGAAGCATGATTGTCAGTGTACAAAATAAACTATTTTGGTATAATATAATTTCTCCACTTTTTCAAAGATTGAATTATAGCATAAAATTCCTTATCATTTGAATACTTCCTCTTAGCATCATTCAAGTTCCCACTCAAATAACCAATAGGCTTATCATCTTGACTTAAAACTACACCGATGGACACTCCACTCACATCACATTTGACTTGGAAAGTCTTACTAAAGTCTAGTAGAATCAAGATGGGTTGTTTTGTTATCTTATCCTTTAATATTTTAAATCCTTTCTAACCTTCTTTTGTCTAGTCAAAATATCCATGTTCTTTCTTTACAGTATCCTCTTTGGGTACACATATACTGCTGAATTTTCTGATGAACTTCCTGTAAAAACTCGCTAACCTATAAAACATATTACCTCAAACACACTTCTTGGAGAAGGCCACTCCTTTATAGCTTTCACCTTCTCTCGATCCATCTTCAATTCATTTGATGAAATCACAAACCCCAAATATACAAGTTCTATCTTCATAAAAGAGAACTTCTTTAAATTTATCAACAACTTTTCTTGTTGCAATATTCTCATAACCATATTGAAGTGTCTCAAATTCTCATCCTTAGTCTTACTGTAGACTAGCATATCATCGAAATAAACAATTACAAACTTCCTAATAAAATCTTTGAGGACATCATTCATCAACCTCATGAATGTGCTTGGAGCATTGGTTAAGCCAAATGACATAACAAGAAACTCATATAGCCCTTCATTCATTTTGAATGTTGTTTTCCATTCATCCCCTTCTCTCATCCTTATCTTATGATAACCACTTTTCAAGTCTATCCTAGAAAAATAACTAGCCCCACTCAAACAATCCATCAAATCATCCATTTTGGGTAAAGGAAATCTATACCTGATGATTATCTTGTTGATAGCTCTAGAATATGTGCACATTATCCAACCACCATCCTTCTTTGGACTCAACACAGTTAGTACTATAAATAGGCTCAAACTTTCTCTAATCAACCCTTTTTCCAATAGCTCTTGGACCTGGTTCCTAACCTCTTAATTCTATTGAGGGGTCAACTTATATGTTTCATTGTTTGGAAAAATTGCATGCGAAATAAGGTCAATATGATGGCTAATACGTCTAATGGGTGGTAAGGTATGAAGAAACTCATCCACCACAATGTCAACAAACTCATTCAGTAATTCTTGAATTTCAATAGGCAAATCATTCATGGAAGTATTTGGAAGGATAACTTTCGGCTTACCTATAACAACAAACTGCATTTCCTGATCTTTCTCAACTTCCTTCAAGATCTCCTTCCCACTCACGAGGAGCATACTCGGACTATCCTCCTCTTTGACTCCTTTTTCCTGCAATGGAAACAACATTTGTATGCACCCATTTCTCTCAAGGGTATATGTATTCTTTCTCCCATCATGTATGAAATTCCTGTAATATTTCCATGGTCTCCCCAACAGAATAGGACAAACATCCATAGGTATGACATCACATAGAACTTCATCCTTATAACTACCAATATTAAATTCAGCTTTACTTTGTCTACTTACCATGACTCAATGCCATTTTTGTAGCCACGATACCCTATACAAATTTCTATGTGGTGTCATCTCCAACTCTAGATTTTCCATCATTTCTATGGACACTAAATTGCTAGTACTTCCACCATCTATGATTACCTTTCATACTCTATCGTTTGATTGGCAAGAAGTTATGAACAAAATATTTCTTTGTGCTGGCTCTTGCACCTCCTTTTTTGGCTTCACAAGGGATTTTCTCATCATAAGTGATCTCCTTTCTTCAGTAGCTTCCTCTTTTGTCTCTATCTCTATAGTCTTTTGTTGAGCCTCAACAATGTCGGCTTCTCTAAAACCTATAGTTTTTTTTCAGGACATTCCCAAGACATGTGTCATGTCTTCCCATAAGAATAGCACTTAAACTATCCTCCTCTACCTCTTCCTCTACCTCTTGGAAAAGGTCTCTTTCCTCTAGAGTCTCCTCCTCTAAAGCCTCCTCCTATAGCAATCTAATTTCCAGAGCTACTAGCTTCTTCCTTTGTCTTCTAAAACTTATCTCTGGTAGTTCCTTTCCCTCGGGTTGGATTCTTTCCCCTATTCTCCTAACTCTTCTTTCTTGCCAATTTTTCTTCTACCTTCAAGGCTACATGATAAGCATATTATACAGTCCTCATTGTCACTAAACTAATCTCATCTTGGATTTAATACCTTAACCCATTGACATACCTAGAAAATTTCTCTTCATCATTTTTCTTATGTCTTGTTCTTATATTCAACTTATAAAATTCTTCAGTATATTCTTTCACTGGCAAACCTTTCTGTCTCAAGTTCTTTAATATTCAGAACAGATTCAACTGATAATCCTTGGGTACAAATTTAGCCTTAAGTTTATCTATCATCCTCTCCTAACTCTTAATCTTGGGCTTACTTATCCTCCTTCTGTCAGCTTCCAACTCGTCCCACCATAAAGATACATGTCCCTTCAATCTGGTTACACCATGCTTTACATTCTTCTCCTCATCAATCTCCTCATAATCAAAATCTTTATCTAAGGCATTTATCCATTCAAGAACCTCTTCTACATTCAAATTACCTTCATACATTGGGATTTCCATCTTCACTCTAGTTCCCAGCATGACAACAACTCTCAGTAATCGTTCCTCTGCTACTTCTTCTCCTGCAACTTCCTCTTCTTCTTGATTTTCACTCTCAGCATCACTAACATCACTAGTCTCTGGTGTCCTCCTTTGCATTGCTTCCATGATGTCCAACCTTGCACGAAGGTGTCTCATTTCTTCCTACATCGTTGCGTTTCCTATAGCTCTCTCCCTACGTCTCCTCGACGGCATGGATTCCAATATAGCTTCTCATAGAGTTTATTCCTTCTCTTATACCACCAAATGCAAACCCCTCTAGGTTGGCATGACTTCCTGGTCTAGGATTGAGATTCATAGTAGCTGAAGTGGCTCAGGGGTCCTTGTAGAACCACTGGACTCTTTACCACAGTACCTTCACCAAAATGTTGCGCACAATTTTCCTATTTGCGAGGATCCTTTTCCTTCAGTAAGGCTATGCACGTAACCACAAGCTAAAACCAAGCACTTAACAGAAAGGTTCTTCGGTGCTCCAGGACTTCGAGGATACGGGAGAATTTTCTACAAACAACTATCCACTCAATATGCCACAGAGTCTTTATCGTATGAATTCCGTCATAAAGTTATATTAACTGGTGGCTGTGGGTCCTTACACTATCCCACCACCTTTCCAAACACTGGTGGAAAGGCTCAATTAGACGGTGGATGGGGATCTGCCTCCCTTGCATGATCTATGGTTCACAAGGATTTTGGGACTCTAAGTTTCGGGGGACTTTCCACTCCACACAACAATGAATAAAATCACCCAGAGTTTTGAATCACCAAATTCTGAAGGCTAGGGATCAAACGGTTCTCGCTCCTCCATGATCAATGGTTGACCATCACTCTAGACTTCTAGGGTTCCTGGGTTTCTTCACTCCGAACAACTATGGTTAAACTAAAAAAGGTCGAATCTCCTAACTATAAAAGGGCTCGAATATCTACGGGTTACACTCCTCCCTTTATTAACGTCTTCTATTTTTTTTTTTGGGGGGGGGGTTCAATCAAGGTTCAATAGTTAATTCGGGCTTCATTAGGAAATCTGTCCCTGCCAATTCCTTTCCAAAAGGATTTTCAAGGATTCTCACGGTTCCACTAGGGAACTATGTACCCCACTATCTCTCCTGAGCTTTGTTCATTTTGATGCAGTGAACCCTAGTGCACACTTGAGCGTCTCTATTGGGCTTTGACCCATTAGACTTTATGGGTTAGCACACTCCTTGCACTGACTTTCGTGAGCTTGGGACTTTTAAAATTCACCTGTGCACTCCTTCCGCTTTCTCTGTGAAGACTTTACACTGCATCTCCTCAGCTTCTGAACCTTTTGAAGGTTCGGCCTCCGCACTCCTTGCGTGGTCGTTGTGCACACCTTGCAGTCTGTGATTCTCAGAAGAGAAACGATTGAAACTTACAACATAATCAAAAAATCATTCAGTAACAATCAACATTCACATAGATACAGAAACAAAACAACACCGTATCAATTTAGTTCCAAAAAAGAACAAAAGATAGATTTTACAGTCTCTCTCAGGAAATTTGAGAATAGTCTTTTTTTATTCCAAAAAAACTTACTTTCAACATAGATTACATTGATTTATACATGAATTTTCTTCTCGAGCCTTCCCTCCAAGTGGATCTAGTGCTTTCACATCTTTTTAAAGACATTCCTATTACTAATCTTATTATAGTAAATGCACATTTACAATTTAGATATGAGTCGATGCTCAAAATATGTACAATCCCATAGTCATTAAAGACAATTACAAATTTTTGGAGTACATACAATGGTTCCAATCTTTAGGTCTCAAAGGATATTTAATTACATAGGTCTCAAAATTTATAAGATGTGCCTTCCTTGGGATCCAAACGAGTTAATGAGCATTTCGTTGTACGCCGAGTCATCTTCCATCACGCCTCATTGAATGATGACAATGATGCTCCTACATCAATGAGCTTCATTCTTGTCACTCAAACCACTGGAATTGGTAGAATATTTTTTAACCTTTACCTCCTTACCACTTTCCACATAATAGATATTAAGTAATTAATGAATCCTCCTTTCTTCCCTTTCGAACCATTAAAGAAAAAAAAATATCATCCACAAATGATAAATGTGTTAACCACACAAAGGCATCAATTACGATTTCTTTTAGACCCCCACTCTTTCACTCTATGAATAACATGAATAGGACCCCTATCTCAAACCCTTTGTAGGTTTAAAGAGACGTTTTCTCAAGTGATTAGCACAACATATAAAGTTCACGTTACACATCCCATAGTCCACTTTACACTAACACTACCAAAACCCACATATATTGAATTCATTCTTAAATATAACCAACTTGTCGTGCACCTATTGTGCAACACCTATGGATTTGTGAATTTACCTTAACTAAAATCGAAATTGTTCTAAGGACATTACTTGAAAAAATATCTTTTAATGAGATTGCTATCACCTTTGCTATAATTTTATAAACATAATTACATGCGGAAATGGGTCTATAGTCATCAAAAGTAATTGGCCTGTCACATTTCAGGATTAAAGATATGAATATAGAATTTAAATACCAAACACCTTCCCCAAAACCCTAATTTCTTCAATAACCTTGAGCAAGTCCGTCTCTACCAAATCATAAAATCCTAAAAGTTGGATTGAGAGTATCTCAACATTGAAATGAAATTGTTTTCAATTTTTTAATAATAATCAATTAAATTACTTTAAATTTATTTAAATAATAATAATAATAATAATAAAATCAAAATATTGTATTTAAACATTTTTTTCAAATCCTCTCGTTATCTGTGTGCTAAATCTTCTCCATTACCTTCAATCTAGCAAATCGTTTCCACTACGTTCAATTGCACATAACTCCCTAATAGCCAGTTGCTTATCAAGCAAGTCAGTGTCTATCATTCTCCAATTCTTAAGGATTTGGTACCATTCCTTATCTGGCCTAGAGATTGATCGACATCTAGAACCAATTTACATGCTTCCATGGAGATGTGATGCACGAGTGCAATTTCATAGTGTTTCACCCTATTTTTTTTTTCTTTCAATTATAGTGAATATTATTCATAGATTGCATCTCATGAACGGTATTTAATTTATATTTTGATATACAATTTAAACAACAAAAAATTGTTATGATATCCTCCAAATTTATATTACTTTTTATAATTATTAAATCAAAATTTATGCAAATAGTAACATATAAAGTACTCTATCAAATTTATGAAAGAACAAACACAAGTTAGAAGCATAGATGTTAGTAATAGATCCTCTTAAAGGAATTGAAGAAAGATGATCTCATAGAGTTGTGCTACAGTGTGATAAGGTTTTTATGGACAATTTGTTGGAATAATGCTTACAATAGATTAGTTTGGATTTGGTTTGAATTTGTTAAAGATTTGTAGGAGGTTGTTGAGAGATTCTCTCAACAACTATCTCTATGTTTGAAGATAGTTGGATCCGATTCCAACTATATATATATGTAATATTTTGTGTAATAGAGATAATAAGAATATCATTTTTGTTAAATAATCTTGTGTTATGGTTGATCTCACAAATTATAAGATGATATAGTCAATCCATTCTCCATTAAGGGGGAGAATTGGAACGAATTATTCCTTATCTAAGATGTTGAGCATTGTTGTTCGATCAGTAAAAGCAGTCTGTTTGATGTTGTGGTTGTTTTTGTTTTTCTGTGAATTTTGAGGGCGGAGAGTTTTATTAGAACAAGTTTTATGTATAGCAGAATGATGTTTATAGAAGTTTTACGTAATTTTAAATCAATCTAAAATATGAAATATTCAATTAGAATTCTAGATTCAAGAAAAAACTAATATAACATGTCGTAGCAAAAGTTTCATATTTAAAAAAATCCAACTCTCTGTATAAAAAAAAACTAAAAAATCCTCTTGATGCAATTACTTACTTACCATGAAGAAAAGCTTCCGCGGTTTTATTATACAAATATTCATAGGAGTATATGAGTGCATTATTTTGCACAATGCTTCCCTCTCATTTCTGTCCATGTCCATACGAGTATATCAAAGGGGCAATGTGATTTTATAACATCGTTTTAGTAAACCAGGGAAATAGCTGCGAAGCAGCTAGTCCCTGCCTGAAAATTTTGAATTTGGAAAATTTGAATTATTAAATTAACTTTAATACCTTGAGAAAGATTGTGCAAGTTTTGGTTCCAGTGAACATTTTGCTTGTATTAATGCAGTGAACTTTATTCAGTTTGGAGCCTCTTACATGTTGGCACCACCTTAAACATATATCAACAGGAATAGTAGATAGCAGTTTTGAGTGCATGGTATTTAGAGAATTTCCTCTTGTGACTGTAGTTGACTTGTACAAGTTAGTCTTTCTTGATCTTACAGATCATGGCAGTTTCATTAACCATCTTTTATCCAAATTGAAACACTTGCGTTTACTTTATAAGTAGATCACCTCTTAATGCAACATTTCATTCTCAAAATGTTTCTCTGGGCAGTCTAGATTCTTGTGATCAGTATAGAAAGTTGGAGATTCAACGTCATGGCTGTTTGAGAGAGATTTTGTTATAAATTGTGAAAAGACTAAAAATAAATATTATCATTGAATGCAAGTTGTAGTGTGAGTGTTAGTTTTAAATCTTACAAAGCTTACAAAACATTCAAATACATTAAAGCTTAAAAAAATCAAATTTGATTGCCCCAAGGAATTCCTTAATTAGTCTAGTAGAAAAGTACATAAAGGTAGAGTGAACTGAGATATATAGGAAAAATATGTTTTAGTTTTTTACCTTAAACTCCCTTATATATTAAAGTGGACAATTCCTACAGTATCCTAATACTTAACTAACTGGAACATTATTCTCGAATAGGGAGAAGAATCGTTTCATGACTTATATTTACTGTTTGGAGTCCCTCTCTATTAGGCGCCTTCTCACTGAAGTACGAGAGATTAGTACGAGAGATTAAGTGATATTTGAGGTCACGTGTTAGAACTCTATAGCTTCCACATTATTGAAATGCCATTTACAATAAGTAGGTTTTCTGTTTCATTTTTCTGGTTTATTATATATATATATATATATATATAAATAAAAGTTTACAAATAATATGTAAATGAGTTTTTAAATGTGTAATTATGTATTTTAGGTCAAAAGTATCTCAATACAATTATTAGCTTACACATTGTATTTAGAACATATACTAGTTTTAATATGTTTTTCATCTTTTTTTTCACTTTATAATATATTTAAAATAATAGAAATTATAATATATTTAAAATAATAGAAATGAAGATATTAATTTTGTGTTCAAATATTTTTAATGCATGTACAAGGCTTTTTTACTTTATAATATATTTAAAATAATAAAAATGAAGATATTGATTTTGTGTTCAAATATTTTTAATGCATGTACAAGGCCAATAGATTAATCATGTGAATCCTTCTCAAGTATTTTGAATTTTTTATATTGTTGTCGACAAGCAAGTATTTTGAATTTTTGATATTGTTGTCAACAAACATGAATGTTTGACGAATAAAGTACAAATTGGAATGCTTACATAGAGATGCGATTATGGCGTTCAAATAAATGAATGGTAGACAAATACCGAACAAATTTACATGCTTCTATGGAGATGTGACGAACGAGTGAAATTTCATAGTTCTTCACCATTTTTTTTTTCTTTCAATTATCATTCATAGTTTACATCTCATGAGCAATTATTAATTTATATTTTGATATACAATTTAAACAACAAAAAACTGTTATGATATCCTTTAAATTTATATTACTTTTTATAATTATTAAATCAAAATTTATGCAAATAGTAACATATAAAGTACTCTATCAAATTTATGAAAGAACAAACACAAGTTAGAAGCATAGATGTTAGTAATAGATCCTCTTAAAGGAATTGAAGAAAGATGATCTCATAGAGTTGTGCTACAGTGTGATAAGGTTTTTATGGACAATTTGTTGGAATAATGCTTACAATAGATTAGTTTGGATTTGGTTTGAATTTGTTAAAGATTTGTAGGAGGTTGTTGAGAGATTCTCTCAACAACTATCTCTATGTTTGAAGATAGTTGGATCCGATTCCAACTATATATATATGTAATATTTTGTGTAATAGAGATAATAAGAATATCATTTTTGTTAAATAATCTTGTGTTATGGTTGATCTCACAAATTATAAGATGGTATAGTCAATCCATTCTCCATTAAGGGGGAGAATTGGAAATAATGGAGAAAGCGCTAGTTGTAAGCGCTAGTAATAAGCGCCAATTAGAAGAGTCAATTCTTAGTTAAGAGTCAGTTGTCTAGTTGTCTTTTGGTTTGCATGTAGCCGACTCGGGAGAGTCTTTTCCTATATAAACATGTAATCCGTCTGCATTGAATAAGAAGTGAGCGTAGACTCACCGTGTTTGTTTGCGTGGTATATTTTATCTTGGTATCAGAGCCACAGGAGTGCGGTGCGAGAATTCTAGAAGTTCACAGGTCCCTCCTCTGGTGGGGTACGGGGGAATACTACTCAGCCTTTCCCTTGGAGAAAAATGAAAAGATTCCCGCAAGCGGAGTACACGAGAGGTGTGAACGTCCCGCAGGCCACTTGAACATGAGGTGCGAACTTCTCGCAGGCCACTGGAACGTGAGGTGTGAGAACTATGAGAAGCTTTGATTTGCATGCTCCATGAGTTTAATTGTGAATTTCCATGTGTGAGAAAATAAATCGTGAGGCTGGTGCGTAAGGTTCTTTAAATGGATGCGTGAGGTTTTTTTTTTTAAATGGATATTAGTGGATATATGGCTGCATGAGTTTAAGTGGATTTGCATGCGTGCGTAGAGAAGCGGTAGTTGCATGCATGGGTGGAGTTTTGAAGTGAGTGAAATTCACATGCGTGGAGTTTTTTTAAAAAAACCTTTATTCTTAGTGAGTGTGATTTGGAGATTATTAAAGAAAAGAGTTTTAATCGTTAAGGAGTTTTTAAGAATTTTTATGGTTATTCACTTTTATTATTATTATTATTAAAAGTGGATAAAGTGCATGCATGTGGAGTTTTTATAGCTTTGAATGGGAGTGCAACATTGTATTGTTTTATTAAGTGGATACTTTTTAAAACCTAAGGTGAATTTTTTTTAAGGAGGGAGTTATAAGTTTTTTTTAAAAAAAGTGGATATTTTGGATATTAAGATGCATGAATGATATAAGCTGAGAACAGAGATAGATTGAGTCAGATCGGTGGTATCTAAAGGCAAAGAGACAAAAAGTTGCATATCCTTGGTGATTTTCTTGCAGAGCCTATATTGCAGCGATGGTGAATCCGCTGGCAGAGACCTACCTCAACGAAGCCAACAAGTTAGATGGCTCAAACTTCATTAACTGGAAATTCAAGATGCAGACACTCATGGAGGGATATGGTGTCTGGAACATTGCGAATGGAACCGAATTGAAACCTGTTGCGGCTGTAGGTGCGACAACAGCGGTAGGAGGTGAAAGACAAGCTAGTAAATATAGGCAAAACTGTTTTCAATACTGATCTAGTGACTATTACCTTAAATGGTATGCTAGAAGACTATCACATGTTCATAACAGGTCTTGCAGCAAGGGAGAAACCTCCTACATTTGAAGAACTGACAAGTATTTTGCTGCAAGAGGAAGAGAGGCGTGGGAATCTAAAGCCTCAGAGTAAAGATTTGGCACTGTGGTCAAATAATAGATCTGCGAGAGGGAGCTCGGGAGTAAGAGGCAGAGGAGGCAGTTCATGGCAGAGAGGCAGTTCATGGCAGAGAGGCAGTTC
>SNQJ01S0038043.1:78188-98080 GCA_010110895.2 Picea sitchensis | reverse complement strand
CAGATCTGAAAACTAGATCACGGTCCTCTTTCCTCGTGAAGCTGAAGACAAAAAAAACCCTGCCTACTGTGCACATAGAAACGTTTCCCTTTATCAGCATCTTCCAACGATCATCCATCCATGCCTCCACCATTTTGGGGCTAGGCCATAACCCCATAAACTTTCCGATGAGGGCCTTTTCTGCTAGAAGGAGGGCAAGATTGCATGGGTCCTCTGGAGATAGCTCCAGAGAAGGGATCTCCTCCATCTTCTTAACAAACTTAGATGAGAGAGAAGGCTTGGATTTAGGTCCTGCTGAGCGGACTAACGTTTTGAATGCTTCCAAAGGATCTTCTTCCAACTCGGCAATCGGATCTGGGGCCATCGTAGCAGGGCGACAACCACCAGCAAGCAGGAGGACGGAGCAAGTCGCAGAGGTAGCCCACTGCTCCAAAACGCATGCCAAAATGAGGAAACGCAGACGAGAGGGACGCTCTGATACGCCGATCCGTGGCCCTGTATTCAAAGGGGAACCCTAGTCGGCTGCTACAGTCTAAGACGCGCCCCTGCAATCGAAAACCAGAGCGGAGGCGTCTAGGGTTTAGGCCCTAGCCGCAATGACCTTTCGTCTCGCTTCATCCGGTTAATTGTTGCATGTTGGTTCCAGAACTCTAGTTAACTCTTCCAAATTATTATTGGAACACTTTATAACTAATTTAGACTCAAGGGTTACGATTATTTTAGTGGTGAAACCGCACCTTCTTTGGAAGCACCCCTTGACTTGGTTAACTAGCTATAACAACGATCCTCTATACAATGAGAAATTCCAACGTAATCTTCCCACGGTGACTCGACCTCTCTTTTATTTTATTTTATTTTTTTATATGTAATATTTTCTTTTATATAAAAACTTAAGATTATCTTCCAAATAATAAGCACGATAAATAATAAGCACGATGCTTCTTAAATAGGCAGAGTTCCGGCTACTTTAGATTATGTGTATAATTTTGTTTTAATTGTGAAAATTCAAGTCCCGATTTAGGAGTGAGATTATGTGTGTTTCCGATTCACCTTTGGTTTAATCTCGTTTAACTTTGAACTGTCAGTACTCTTCCTACAAATCACGACGCTTGACTTGTATGATCTAATGGCAACGTCCAATTCAAATTATGTGTTTATTCACTTCGTGACACAGCTCTGTATTTCCTTGCGAGATTATTCATTCACGATCTAGGTCAGTAGCGATTTCTGAAAACAACGGCTGAATGGTGGTTTCCAGTTGGAATCTGTATTAGTTTGTTGATTGGCCTCAAAATTACGTAAACTATATCAGGATAATCTGCCCTGTTGTAAATCCTTCACCCATTAAAGCCTTTTTGATGCTTCAGATTTCATGCACATTAGTTTTACACACTGGTGGTTGTCGTATCTTTGAATAGTGGCCTGAATATTTTGAATTGTAGANATTTTTACAGATCAATCTGGTTATGTTAGTGGAATCAAATGATGCTTTTGAAATCGAATTTCCAACATATTTTTTTTTTTAAATGATCTTTTTTTTTTGGATTTGCAGCCTAATATTTTCAAGAGACTTCTGAGTTTATATGGCTAAAGGCCTGAATTGGTCAAAGACCAAAGTTCCTAAGAACTTTGAAAATTCGAATGGCCAAGGGCCTGATCGGTGGTCAAAGACCATATTTTTCAGAGAAACTCTGAAACAATGGGGTTGGCCAAAAGATGGATCAGACAAGGTCTGATAAAATGACTAGCCAAAGGTCGGGATCAGAAAATGAAGCTCTGATACCAAATGAGACGAACAAAGTTCGCCCACAAAAGAATTATCCAAAATACTTGGAATATAACAAAATAATCCATGTAGGAATAATGTATAAAATATGAATAGATAAGATAAGATAAGATATAAGATATATTACAATTTAGAATGAGGGCTCGTTTATATACCCACGCAGGGGTGCCCTTAATCAATAGTCATGTCCTTTGAGACATGTCCTTTCATTATTAATAATTATTATGTTATGAATATCTATTTAGGTATATTTATGTTCATAACAGAGCAAGGTAATTAGATGATCCTAGTTGATAATGAGCATTCGTTTCTCTAACTATATTCAATTGAATAATATCCTTTTAATAAGGAGAAATGAAAACATAGTTGAAGTAATCAATATAATAAATCTAGTTGTACAAAAATGATTAAAAATGATGGCTGAAGTACCTTTGTTGTTTGAAGAGAAATAATTTTGATTAATTCTAAGGGGATACATTTTATATAGAATGAAGATGATAAAAGGAAGATCCAACATTGCTAACAAAAGGTTTCAAATTATCAATCAATTGTCCAAGCATATTACTATCACCCACAAATTCAAATATTACTTATTGTTGAATTCCATTAATGTGCATGTTTTCCGTACTTGATGCATGCTCCATGCATTTGTAGAAGACTGAGGGTTCTGGTCTCTAGGAAGATTATGTTTATATATGCAATAGTCTCCAAGAAGAGAAGTTTCCCAATACAAAAAATGGTGTTAGGAGATTGTGGAACAATATAAATATTTGGAGAGGGAAAATATTCTAGGAAAGGAACATTGATATGAAATGTTCTTCACATGATATCATCCAAAATCCGATACTTATGGCTAGTGGGAAAATGATTCATAATATTATTTGAAATTGTTTTTCTATGATATGCATCTCTTCTTCATTCATTTATTTATTGCATCTTTATTTTATTGATACCATCAACGATGAAGTTCATTAACACTTTCACGTGATGCAAGAGAACAAGTTTGTTTCAAACAATTCTTACTTGTGCCTTAAGTCGACATTTTTACAAATACATACCAATAATTAGAAAATTATTAAATAAACATACGAATTTGAATTCCTTACATGTAACCATCATTGAATTATGAACTATTAATATATAAAATTGCAATTCATTGTAGTTGAAAATGAAATGTAATTTCAATACATTATGATAGAGAATGCAAGATGTGGAAAAGTGAAATGAATATGACAATGAAGTGGATTAATCCATATGACAACAATTTAAAGTACAGAGTAAAAAAAATATTAAAATAGAAAAATGTGTAAAAATAGTGGATAAATTCAAATCAAAATAAATTTAGTTACCAATTTAACAAGAATTCTACAGAGTTTTTGTTTTTTGGGGTCAAGTTTTTTACTTCATTTTTAAAAATGGTACTACCGGTGGCAACCCCTCCAATTTTAGGTGTTTTTTTTTATATTTTAAATTTTCTGATACATAAGGTTTTCACTTTGTTTTTTTAAATGTTCTTTTTTTTCATTTATTTTCAAATTGCTCAATTTTTTTTATTTTTTTTCTCAATGATGTTTTTTCATCTATTTTCAAACTTTTCTATTTTATTTTTATTTTTATTTTTATTCAATGATGTTTTTAATCATATTTCCATGCTTCATCCAATGTTAAAAGTATTTTACACCATTTATTTTTTTGAAAATAGGATTTTTCATATAATTATCTCTTCTTAATTAAGTTATGGTTCCATACATTTTAAACATAGTGGAAAACATCATTTTTAACACATTTTTTTTTACCTTACTTCAATACATAGAAAATAATTGTAATTAAATAACGCTATTTTAAAATATTTAGCAAAACAATATAATTCATTTTTTTGAGATTAGTTAAAATCTAAAAAAGATAAGAAAACAAACATAATTGAAATTTAAAAACAAAAGCATTTTAAAACAAATTTATATGAGAAAAGTAATTAAAACCTAAAAAAACTAAAGAAAAAAACCATAGGTATATATAGAGTGTGAGAGAAATACAAAGAAAGAAAGAAAAAAAAAAAAAAAAAAAAAAAAAAAAAAAAAAAAAAAAAAAAAAAAAAAAAAAAAAAAAAAACCCCAAATTAAAAACTTAAAATAAAATTAACATAATAAAAACCTTAAAACTATAATAAAAATTAAAATTTATATCAAAGTCTTAAAAAATAAAATTTACCTGAAAATTCATAAGAACATCTAAAAAACATAAACAATGTTATAATATAACATTGCTATATTATAACATTGTTATAACAATATTATATTATAATATAGGGAGATCCCACATATCGCCCCAGCCCCCGCGAATGTTGCCTAGGTCCCATAGATATTATAACTCTGTTATCATATAACAATGTTATGTATAATGTGTTATATTATAACAATGTTATAATATAAGAATGTTACATTGTTATGTTATAACATTATATTTCTTCTAACAATGTTATATAGTTACATATTTATTTCAAAAAACATTTAAATAAATTTGTAGCTTAGGTAATATTAGTGTTTTGTTAATTTTTATTTTATTTTAGATGTTTTTTATTTTAAATATTTTATTGGTACAGTTATTTTTAGGTTTTTTTCTTTTGGATGAAGGGATTTTTGCTCTTTGTTTAACAAAAAAGCATTATTTTGTTTTAAATTATTGTTTCGAATAAATTTTAATTTTTTTTTCATTTCTTCCTAGTTTTTCTCTGTTTTACCATTTTGTTAGATCATGAAATTTCTTAGCTCATATGTTTTGAATATGGTCAATATAACCAATAATTTTAAGAAATTATTTATGTTTCATTCAATGTGACTTGTATTTACTATTTTATTATTAAAAGTAAGTAGTAAAAGTGGCGTTGAATTTTTTAAAGTATATTGTGATATTTTTCATGGCATTATGTATTACCTTGTGTTTTTTAACATTATTAATGACATTTAAAAGAGTAAACATTTAAGTGTTTCTTTTATGATTTTGTTTATAGTAATGATGCGTTCTTCTACCACATTATGATGATGATGATGATGATGATTAGCACGTCCACTAAGACCTAATTGTTCTCAGGACCTTAAAGTGAGAGTGATTACTTGTGATTCTTTAGAATTTTTGTTTTACATTGCTTTCGAGAAAAGCATTAGAGAACCTTTCCAAGATCACCATACTTTTGTTGAGTTAGAGGTTAGGAAGGTTGGTAGATTGATCAATATTTTGAAAATGAGATCTAATATGGGTATAGAATTTGGACATTCTAAGAGAAAGTGCTTTTCATCTTCAACCTTCTTAGTGTCATAAGGTGACACTCTTTCATCGATGGCATTTTAGGAATTGATAGATACCCGGTTTCACTATGGAGTTTGTGAGAATTTGTTCTTATCTTAGCAATGCTTATTTTTTCTTTACTCTTGACAAAAGAGGATGAATAATTTGATTTTCTAGATTAGGGTTGATTACATCTTTATAATACCTTAATTTTCTTTTTCCTCTAACTCTTTTCACCACATTTTTTTCCTTAAATTTTGATTTGACATTTTTTTTTTTAATAGTATCTTTATTACAAAATGGTTTCTTCATGATTCCCCAATAGTTTAGCCAAGGCCCAGGAAGTCTTTATGCCATCCTCGCTTGAGAAGATGGTGGTTATGACTTGATTTGGAAGCAATTTTTAGGTACCTCTTATCTTCATGTTGTTTAACTTGTTCTTATACATTAGGTATCTAGTCATATGCATGCTCTCTCAATGGGAAGGCTTGTTTCTATGAGGAGGATGGGATAGAGGCGTATTTCCTTTAATTTTGAGATTATAGGTTATAAAATTCTTTTTGTATTTTTCTCTATCTTACTCGAGGATTCATGAGAGATACTACAACCCAAATTCACATCCATAAAGAATAACGAGGGTAGAAAAGAGTCTCCAAGAGGAGTTTCTTCTTATCCCAACTCAAAAGTTCAACTAATTCCCACAATTGTTTTTTCAAGCCCATAATAAGCTTTCCATCCCCCAATAATCCTTTTTCTCAATGCTATAATTCCAATTAAGCTTGTGGTGAATATCAATTCAAGATATTTGTATGAAGTCCACTTCCTCCTAAGTTGTTGTTGTCATATACCAAGGTATCATAAGGGATCTTATTGGATTTAATAATCATGACCTTAGTCTTGCTCAGGTGATAGCAGTCATACCCATGTGGAGCAAAAATCCTTGAGGATTCTTAGTTGGTTTTCAAAGATCACGGGGACTCCCTTGCCATAAGAGCGATATCACCGGCATAAAAGAAGAGGAACAGTTACTATACCCGGTGAGTAGGGGCCGACACAACCTACTTTTTCCAAGCATTCTTCCAACTTATCAATGTGTATGCCAAAAGGGTGGGGACAAGGAACAACCTTGTTTGACTCGATATTAGAGTTAATCTCTTTTGACCAGCCCTCAGTGTTTTAAACTTAGCAATAACATTACCATACATCCTTATTCACGGCATCCCTCATTTCGAGAGGCACTTTTATCTCTTCTAACCTATTCCAAAGGTTTTCCTAGGAACCATGTCAAAAGCTTTTCTAAAGTCAACAAACAACAAAAATATTGGTTTTAGTGTTGGGAACTCCTTTGCAATGATCATAAAGGTAACAAGATGGTTCCTTGAGTTGAATGATATCTCCTAAGCTTCATTTTGGCCTTTATCTCTTTTCTTGTGACTTTCTAGCCAAATGTTAATCTTCTTTTCAAAATAATTCCATAGCTTGGCTTCCATCGGACTAATCATAATGGTCCTATAATTAGAGATGTTTTTATCCCCATTTTTAAAAATAGAACAATGAGGCTTTGCGTCAGGGTTTGAAATCACAGCGATTGCTAAATTGAAGATCTTTTGTATGTGAGGGATGAGGATTGGCCCTTTGATTTTAAAATTTCATCTTGGTAGCCTTCAATGTCCTTAGCTTTCCCATTTGTCAACTGTAACTTGAACTCTATGTCATCTAAAGAAAAACTTCTTCCTTTGTAGGAAAAATAGAAATGGTGTCCATGACATTAGGAACTCATTAAAAGACTTTTAAGGTAGGAATTTTAGTTCGTTAAGGGAATCCTATTATTTTTATTTAGTATTGCGTTTTAGAATTTGGCTCGAACTTCTTAGGATCCAACGTATAGTTGTGAAAGTTGCTCTAGACTTTTATTGATATAGTATCTTTTTTAGTTTTAATTAGAACATTAATACATTATTGATGTATCGAGTTTAGGGCTCATTAAGAAGCATCCCAATGGCTTTCTTTAGCATTTTACATTCTTTATCACACCAAGGGTTGGTTGTTCTATTATTCTTTTTTGGGACACCTCGAAGAGAACTTGTTAATGGAAGTGGAAAAGTGTGGTTGTAAAATTATGATAAGAGTTCTTCAATGTTGTCCTTATAAATTGGGAGTTTTAATTTACTATTTGGAAATCCTTTAAAGAAAATGTCAACTTTACTTTGTCAAATCGCAAATTCCTTTGATTATCAAAATTTTCTTCAATGGTGCTCCTATGCATGGAAAATTTTAGAGTTAGGGTTAGAGGTCTATGACCATAGTCGGGGCCATGGTCATTTAAAAGGTCAAAAGTTGTTATTTGGTTGGAAACTGAGATATCAAATATCACATAATACACAACACTACTAACTATTATGAATCTGAGGTCATTTGGTTGGAGTTTGGCCACTTCATTACTCCATTTGCAATGGAGTAATGAAATAGCCAAACTCCAACCAAATGAATACCAAACAAATTCTCAATTAAGTCTTGAGAGCTTCTTTTGTAGCTATTAGATAAAAACAAGGTCCTCATCTAGCCATAAATGATTAGGTTGGAGTCATCACTTAAAAGAGTAGCTTGTTTAGTTGCAGTCTAGCATTAAAGTCTCCTGCGAGGAGGATATTACCTTCATTTTTCAAATTATAAATATCTTGTTCTAAATTATTATAGGGACAATTTTTATCTAGATTATTTTCTTATAAAAGTAGAATTAATAGGTGCAAAATAAAAATTGCTATATACATCTTCTTAGCATTGGTATTAAAATTTCTATCCAAATGTATTGATTAAGGGTCCAATCTTATGAAGTTGAATGTGAGGAGAGATGTTTTTCTAATATAACAAGCTATGCCTCCTATCCCCTTTTCTAATATAACAAGCTATGCCTCCTATCCCCCATTTTCATACCCCAATTTTAGAATGGGTGTTATCGGTAGCAGTACTTTTCAATTTGATGGTTGATTTTGAGGTTTTGGTTTTAATGGTACCAAGTGATAAAATTACGATTTCAAATGATCTCAAAATTTAACGTTTTGAAAAGAAAAGAAAAAAATTCAAAAACATCTTATTTGTTTTTAGGTGTTGATTTTAAGGTTTTTCTTATCTATTATCTAAGTTTTGAAGCCCATGTTTGAAAAATGTTGTAATTTTGACCCCGTTTTAAACATGGTGCTACCGGTAGCACCACTTTTTCATTTGCAGGTTGATTTTGATGTTTTTTATGCAAAAATATTGGTTTTTTGGGCTAGAGTTCTCGTTTTGAGGTCACAGTTCTCATTAAGTTGGTAACTATGCTAATAGTGGATAAATCCATATGATAATGATTTTAAGAGAACAATGTGTGAAACAATTGTGACATGTTTGACACCAAACATTTTGAAGCCTTAAAGCCTAAGTCATGATATCCATATTCAATGGTGGTATGTCATCAACATAATTTGTATTTGGAACAAGTGGGAAAACATTTCCACTTTCAATAAGAACATTATAGTGCTCAAGCAACATAAACTAGAACCCAAAATTCTCTAACATGGATACAGTGTCGATAATTGTTGGGGCATAGAGGCCAATCAACAAATCATATAACATGAATAGAACTTCAACGTAATTTCACATAAGTAGTTTCCCATGCACTATGTGAAATGGAAGATAGCTAAGGAATTTATTATTTATATCTATAGAAAGTTCATGCAACAAGTTCCATTTGAATCCCTAGTCATCTTCAAAATAGTCTAATCTTCATTCAATGCAAGGGTGACCAAATTAAAAAATTTCTACTTCCTCAATCGACCAAACAGAGGTGGAATCATCATTGATGAGATAGATAAGTTGGTTCTTGTATAATTTTAATGGCATGTACATCGTATGTCATTGATAGGAACAAATAAAAAACCCCACTAATTTTTTAAAACATCCAACCAATATATAGTGTACCCATAAGTAGGGTAATGTTCATAATCTTTGTCTAAATACAACGAAACAT
This sequence comes from Picea sitchensis, assembly GCA_010110895.2. Taxonomy (NCBI): domain Eukaryota; kingdom Viridiplantae; phylum Streptophyta; class Pinopsida; order Pinales; family Pinaceae; genus Picea; species Picea sitchensis. Next base: position 89,003 of record SNQJ01S0038043.1, on the reverse strand, counting down.
TTTTTTTATTATAGAATACAACTTCCTTTGGGGGTGTCGTGCCACCATAAGGAATTTATGTCCTTCTCCACACCCTGTCAATGTTTCTACACATGTAAAGATGTGATTGCATTCTTTTGTAAATATGTTTGAGAAAAACCTAATCATATTTTCGAGAACTTGCTTTTTCTAATAGAGAAAAGAAGCCCTAGTTTGCAACCCATATAGACCTATGATTTGTAAAGGCCTTTGTAAATGGATTCATTACAAAATAATTCTTTGAATGGGATAAAGTTGTAGGTATAGGTAACAAAAAAATTGATCCAAATGTACACTCAATTGTGTATCTTGAATCTAAAAAATACAGAAGAAATGAGATATGTGGCTTTTATCATTAAGGTAGACTCCAATAAAGCAATCGTCTTCATGGAACCAAAAATTCAAATTCTTTGATTGAACATTGATTGCAGCAAGACAAGAGAAGAGGTTTTGCAAAACAACACTCCAATGCTTACAAACTATTCTAAATCTAGTCAACATCGACAATGGAAGCCAAAGAAATATTAACTCAATAATCTCAAATGGTAAAAACTTCTAGACGCTTTGATCCATAAGGATATGAAAAAAATTCCTAGCAAAAAAAAAAGCTTTGACAATTATATAATGAAGAATAAATGTACATTATCATCATAAAGATGTAAAATATGAAACAATATTCCTTTATATACATTAAGCATTATATGCACAATGTTTCATATTCATTTAATATGCATATATTTAAATTGATGCAAATATTAAAAGAATCTACAAAGAATCGACGACATTTTGGCATACCTAGAGAGTGAATGCTACTATTCTCCCTTATTTTCTACAATCCTCCTCTCTCTTTTACTATCAACTTATGCCTACTACTCTCCTCCTTTGTCCACCACAATCCATGCTATAAATTTTGAGTGCTCTTAAAAAATGTAGTAATGAAAACATTAAACCAATAATGAGAAAAACATAAATATAACATAACATTATATATGCCAATTGGGTGTATCCCAAATGGTTGTGGGATGTAGTTTTATTCTCCCCACCCATGTTCTATTCTCGTAAAGTGATATGTTGAAATCATAATTGGTATATTGTTTTAATGGTTTCGAGACCTAAAGAATCTAGGGTTTACATTGGGTACCATCCTCTAAATGAGGGGAATGTTTCTGGGAGTTTTCCCCATGCTATTTACCTTGAAAAAATATATATATATAAAGAAACCATGAACATAATGAATGTTAAAGTGGTTACATGCAATAATATATATAGAACGGAACATGATAATGGTGGAACAAGAGAATGAATATGAACTACTCCAGCCTAATATGTTTTTCATATTAAATCCCCCTGTTGACTACAATTTTGGTCAACATTTTTTAGGTGGCAAAGCTTTGCCAGGATTTTCCTCGTTCCATATTGTTTGTTGTTGAATAAAAAACTCAACACTAATTATATAACATGCAAATGATTGCAAGGCATACTAAAAACTTATTATGATAAATATAATTACTAGGTGGGACCCCCTAATAGATAAAACAAGTGAAGAGTTTGTTTTCAATTATTCCTAAGATGGCAGCTCGCGCGTAAAAAAATTCAAAGGGATAATATACATTATGAAATACATGGCAATATTTACATTTCTCCATTTTGATTACGAGGTCTACTTTAAATTGGCTGCATGCAATATTTAAAGATTGATACTTGTATGAAGAAATGCATGTTTCCAAAGGTATAAGATGTTTGTCATCGCATGGAGTTGAAATCTAAGAACGTGTTCTACTGCAAAAGATATATATACTTAGGCATTGGAGTTTCATTATAAGCCCAACATTTATTTAATGAAATCGATACCAATTGACAATATTATTACAACAATTTTGATTATATGGGTCAAAGATGAGAGTATTTGATTGTATTCAAAGATATAACCATTTAAAAGAAGATTTGGTTTGTTCCTATTATATATACATGACCAACCCCCCTCATTATTCCACTTTCCCGACATTATTCCATGAAGTCCCAAATCCTGCATCATTTAAATTTGCATCCCCCTCCTTGTTGTATAAATAGATAATGGTTATAAAAAAAGAATATGTGTTGGCAGTTTTTGAATATATGGTTTGAAGCTTGGTTGGTACCAGGCATACATATTGTGGAAAGAGTATGAGAAAACTAATTATATTTGGGTTATGAACATGCATCATACACTCCTATCATTTAATTTCATTTTTCATACAAACCCCTTCATCTCTCCAAAATTCATTATTATTCCCATGTTCTAAGTCATTATTAGTTTGTGGAGATATAAATGATATTTTTTTTTGCAAAGATGCACAATTACAAGGGAATATTGAAATAAAACAAGTAAGAGATACAAAAGGGATTCCCACCTATTAATTATTATTTATCATTATTTAATAAATATGTCCTACTTAATTAAAATTATTGAGCTTTCTAACTAAAAGGTATTTGAACTCATTAAAGAATAAAAGGAGAAGGCAAAGAAGGACAAAAAGAGGAGGATACAATTTTTGAGAGAGGTATGCAAGGAGTCTTGTGAGGTTTATCATTTTTTTATCATCATCCATCCTCAATTCTCTTTTAGCATGGATTTCATGAAGTTGTTGATGGCAAGGATGTCTTTGCAAAATAGTGGAAGGGATGAAGTGAGGCTGAGTTTTGCTTGTGTTCATGAGGTGAATGGTTTGTTTATTAAGTTTGTCGTGTTTTAAGTATGATTTTCTCAGTACTAATCAATTTTTTGGTATCTAAATTTCCACCTTATGCTTCACTACCATCGCCCTATTTAGTGTCCAACTTAATCTTTCTTCACTTTCTTTTATACTTGGCTATTCAATTGTATGTGGATGATTCCATCCAAAATGGTTAAATGAAAGTACCCTGGTCCAAATCTATGCAGAGACTTGAAAGCTTCAAAGAATCTAAGGAAATGTATGGAAGTTTCATTTAATAATAAAAATCAAACTTTTTTGGACTCTGAAATTTTACTGTTTATCTATTTTTTTTTAACATTAAAAACTTAAAAATACAAAACATTTTAAGTTATTCACTTCTTTTTAATATTATATATAAACTTTTTTATCTTGTTTTATTTTATTAGTTTAATTTTTATTTTTATTTTCAAAACACAAAAATTACAAAAACAATGTGAATTCATTTTATTTTTTTTAAATAATTTTCATTGGACATATTCACATTTCTTTTATTTATTAAAACTTTCATTTTACTAATTAAAATTACAAAGACAATGTTAATTCATTTTGTTTCTTTAAAATAATTTTCATTGCACATATTCACATTTATTTTATTTATTAAAACTTTCATTTTACTAATTTATTAATTGTAATGATTAAAAAAAACAACAAAATTTATTTCAATATTTTATTCAATTTAGAGTAGTTCTTGTAAATACAAATTAAATTAACTTTATATTGTATATCTTATTTTAACTATTTATTTTAGTTTTTGTATTTTTAAATTTTCATTAACTTTTCTTTTCTTTCTTTCATTTAATTTAATTTTTATTAACTATAATTTTAAAACAAAAGATATCATTTTAAAAAATTCTTAAAAAATTCTTAGAATCATTAACTTAGTTAACTTTAATTTCTTTATATTTATTTTTGCAATTATATCTTTTAAACTTTATGGTAACTTTTGTTTTAATTTTTATTTCATGTAAAAGAAAGCATAAAAATTAGGAACGTTACAAATATATAAAAATCAAATAATTGCAAAACAAATCATGCAATAAAGATTTCAATTTTTTTAACTTTAGTTTTTTTTTTTTTAATTTAGAGTTTAGTTTGTTTAACTTTCTGTTTAAATTTTGTACTTATATGATTCACTAAAATTTTGTTTAATTTAACATTTCATACAAAAACAAAATACAAAATAATATAAAGATAAAATACACAAAAATCATAAATATTCATGCTTAGACTCTTTAGTTATAGGGTTTAATGTGCTTTCTTTATGGGGCTTAAAACTTAGGGTAACATTCCCGTCTCTTCCCACCTATTCTCACGGGAGGTTGAAATGTTGGTTTTGAAACACTCTTGTTTTGGTATCAACACCCTCCACCCCCACCAAAGCCTCACGGGAAGTTGAAATGTTGGTTTCAAAACACTCTTGTTTCGGTATCAACACCCTCCACCCCCACCAAATCATGATAAGGATGGAATAAAAATGAAGACAACTCTATGGAGAGACACTATTGAACTTGTGTTATTTGCAGAAAATAGATTTAATAACTTCAAACCATTAAAGTATATACCCAACATTTCTTCTATATCGAGATTACTGATGGCCTCATTACCAAATTCAAAATAGCACTCTAAAAGTATTACTGTAGACAAAATATTTTGAATGTATTTCAAACTAATCTAGAGAGAATGCCAACAATGAAGATAATGAAATGCACTAAATGTGTGAATAATGTGTATAAGCCCATCAGTGAAATGAGAGATCATGGCACTTGCTAATGTTCATATTTAAAGTTACTCACCATCTCTTATAGAGGCAGCCTCTTCGCTAATACTCAAAAAGAGAAAGGAAAGACTTGTCATTATCGCTTAAAAACACATGTATTTTATTGTTTATGCATTTTGTTGAGTTGAGAGAAACCAATTTCTGTATAGCCATGAAAAATATATCTTATAATTCATGAACATACATTACTTTCTCTACTCTAACTATAGATGAGTAAATTCAAATTGAATGAATCCCTTTTACATTATCATACCTTAAATTTGTATCTCCCCCAAATTTGTGTCTTTCAATGCAAATCCATAATATATATTAAAACATAAAGTTCATATTTCTTTCATGTGTCTTTCAATGCAAATCCATAATATATATTAAAACATAAAGTTCATATTTCTTTCATGATAATGTTATTTATTTATCATACAAATACTTTAATGTATTTTTTTAACAATATAAAATTCATATCTTCATAAAGAAATCCATTAATATCTAATATTGTATCACAACATAAGAATTGTTGATTTGAATTAGTACTATGTTTGATTACAAGCAAAAGCAAGCACAAGAGAATTTTAATTTAAAAAATTATAAACCTAAATATTATAACAGTAATACGTCTATATTCATGCTTCTTTATCAAAGTGGGTGGGTAATAGATCCTAAATTAAATATAAAATATATTATAGATATAAAATGAATACATATTTAAAAGAATTTTATATAATTTTAAAATTAAATTCATATGAATTTAATTTTATAGGTTTAAAATATTACAAAGATACTATATATTGTTATTGTGTTTATCTCAGACAGTTTTCTTAAATTGATCTTGAAAGGCAAATACAGTCTGAGCGGGTCTAATGGTTAAGAACACGTGTTTCCTCTTAAGAGGTCACAAGTTCAAATCTAGAGGGGGGTAGGGTATGTATACCTTTGTAGACTTTACCAGTCAAATCCCTGGATAAGGGACCTTAAAAATAGATTATTATTATTATTATTATTATTATTATTATTATATAAACGATTTCAAAAACTCCGTGACCTTAAAAATAGATTATTATTATTATTATTATTATTATTATTATTATTATTATTATATAAACGATTTCAAAAACTCACAAAAATAATTGTACAACAGTAAGAGCTATAGTGATAAGGAGATTACCCTACACTAAGAGAAGAAGTCTATCCAATGATTGATTATGCAGTGGTACAACAATTCAAAGTTTAATCATTCAACAATATAATGATTTAAAATTTAAGGATGTATTATAAATAGATATAAAAAAAAATTATTATTATTATTATTATAATAAATGAAAAATGTGATATTATAATAAAATAATAAATGAAAAACATTTTTGATTTTAATCTTATTCTCTTTTTTGAGAACAATCAAAACTATTCTAAATTAATTAAATATTGATCATTCATGTAATATTTATTATTAAAAAAATTTATATTATAAAACTTCATTTCCAATATAGAGATAGTTATTCATATAATAATGAAAAAAACTCAATTTCAACATTAAAAAAAAATTATAAAAAATTATAATATAGAAAAAAAAATTATGATATAAAAAAAAAATGAAATGCATTTTAAAGTGGAAATGTGTAGATTTTTTCACATGCCCACTTTGAATGTGGACAAAAAGATGTGATCGTTTGGAATCTAAAATAAGATAAATATATAATAAAAGAGATTCAAAATGTGATCGTTTGAAATCTAAAATAAGATAAATCTATAATATAGATAAATATATAATAAAAAGATTCATTATGATTAAAGATTCACGAAATTCAAAATCATCATTATGTAATTTTTAATCATAAATAAATAAAATAAATAAATTAAAATTCATTTCAAATTTTTCATAATCAATAAAATAAACTAATAAAAATTCGTTTTAAATTAAATCTCAAATAATAATAATAAATTTTAAAAAATAAAAAATAAAAAATCCATTTTAAATTAAATCTCAAATAATAATAATAAATTTTAAAAAATGAAAAATAAAAATTCATTCCAAACCGAATCTCCAAAAATTAAGTCTCCAATAATGAATTAAAAAGTAATCTTAACAAAGATACATCATTCACTTAAGTTTCCAATAATGAATTAAAATGTAACCTTAACAAAGATACATCATTCACTTGAATATACATACATCATTCACTTGAGTCTCTAATAATGAATTAAAATGTAACCTTAACAAAGATACATAGAACTCAAGGCGCAAGGCGCCTTGAGGTGTTGCCTAGGCGCCTTGCGCCTTGCTGGGTCCCTTGCACCCTTGCTTGGCTCGTTGCCTTCGCCTGGCTTGACGCCATGCTTGCCTCATTGCCCAAGGAGAAATCCAAGGAGAATCTTCAATTCTTAGAGAGAGAAAGCTTTGGAGGGAATGTAAGCATTGCTTGTCGGGAAGCCCGAGGTAAGCTAGTTCAGAGTTAAGAGCTTGCCGAGGAAGCCCGAGGTAACCTAGCTCAGAGGTAAGACTTTTAAAAAAGGAAAAGTCAAAGTGTTACTCACATTGGGTGTTACCCTTTAGGGAATAACCAATACATCGTGTTACTCACATTGGGTGTCACCCTTTAGGGCATAACCAATGCATCTTCTCATCATTCACTTGAATATACAAGAGCTAAATCAATAAACTTGCAAAAATCTAAACCTTGATTTTTTCTAAAAGAGAGAATCTTTAAAAAAAATCTATAAAATAAATAAGAAAAACATAAAGACTTAGTTGATTAGACCTAAAAATAAATTAAGTATGCCCTCTGTTTGAAATGTTCCTTTCCATTCGCTTGTAGGAAGGAGGGATGCAACAACTTTGCAAAGGAATCATGGATGCTGTTAAGCCCGGGGTTTGATGGAAAATTGAGAAAACATATATAATATCTCTAGAAAGTTGGATTATGAACCTTTTGTATAGCTCTATGGGATCTCTGGCATTGCCACCCTTTCTTTTGTTAAGGAGAGGTTCCTCGCTCAAATTTCTTCATATGTTAAGGGTCTATGGAAACATGACATCTGCCAGTTTAGATTAGAACCATGTGGAAAATATATTCCTATTGATGAAACCCATAGAGTTTCTCTTGTCTAGTCTAGAGAGCTTCTCACAAAAACCATGCAGAATTTGCACCTCTTTCTTCACCATGAATTCCTTACAATTACTAAGCATCGTCCGAACCCTCAAAAGTTTCCCAATGAAGATCATTTCTCTGAAAAATCCCCCAAGCCACGAATGATCATCTACAATGATGTCTGGTATTCCTTGATATCACATATCATCTAACTCAGTGCATTGCAAATGTCCAAAAGCTTCACGATGGCATCTAGTTGCTTGTCTATCCACTTCTGATTTTCATGCAAAACCTCCTATTGGATGTGAGGAAAGAGCTCCTCTGCATGAGAATGGATCTCTTCGGTTCATCTGACGAAAGTTCGGTTTGATTCGGTTTGTTGGTTTAGATTAATTTCAAGACTTGACCACTCCAATTACTTTTTATATATAAGGATTTCCATTTATGGTCTTGATGTTATGCATAATAGCTCTAGAAATTTCGCTCTATGATACAATCATATGTGCTTTGAAACCCATCTCAGAAATAAATTTGTCCACTCCAATTACTTTTTAGGCTTTCCATTTATATTCTTGTTTGTATCATAAAGTCTGAAATGCTATGTATAATAGCTCTACATAACCAATTCTGCTATTCATTGTTATCGTATGTAATTTTCTACCTATATCAGCACATCTCGACAATTATACAATAGCAAGAATGCAACATCCCCATTTTTAATCCCTGGTTTAGTGATGTATAATGTAAATAGGATATATGGTCGTGGGCCCCGCGATGTAATATATAAACATTGTATATCAAAATAATAAAATAAAATGTATTTCCGACTGTAGACAGACACAAACGTAATCATGGGGGCTAAGATTTCACAAGAGAGGGGGGGTCCAAGGGGGGAATTACCCATGTCTATTAATCCCATGCCACTTTCTAAAATTATTATTTTGCATGAACCTTTTATTTTCCTTTTGAGTGTATCAAATTCCAAATCATTGAATACATGTAAGAGGGTTGGTGTGAAAAGTCACCTCACATAGTTATTGAGAGCATGGGGCTGAGTACAATCAATATTGGGGAATGTGAGAGTCAACATGCATGGGTAAAAAGGAAATTTGAATGGGTATTGTAGGTAGTTTTTACAAATAGTTTTTGGGAAAGAAAGAGTGTGCTAAGTGTTGGAGCTTGAAGACAACCATAGTAGGTTTTGTGGGCAACTTGTTGGAGCTGCAATTGCATGAAGAAGCATGTTGTTAGGCCTATATAGTGAGATTTCCATGTATGAACCAACGAGCTTGATGATGTGAGATTTTGTGTTGCAACTGCATCTTTGGAGTCCCCGACAAGAGAGATTTCCTAGCCAACCTGCGTTGGAGCCATGGAGGGAAATGGGATAGCCTGAGGGACTATGTGGTAGATAAGGGGATCTCATTCATTGGGTTGTGCATGTTGAGGGGAAAGAGAGATGGTGGATTGGGATGGTTGTAGGAAATCATATTGATGTGGGTAATTTTTGGGATTAGAGTGGACAATAGACACCATTAGGAAACATCCTTTCTTATAGATTCATAGCCCCATCTTGTGGGTGACTTATTGTTGAGATTTGAAGCAGCAAGGATATAGTTGGGTGGAACGTTTGTCCTCTGCAACTAGTTGCACATTTGTTCCAAAGGCAAGTGTGTTATCTTTGTACATTGTTTTTAGTTATGGGTTTAATTTCTATGCATTTTATTTTGTTATTTGAGTGGATTAATGACTGATGTGCATGTTTAATAGATTTCATTCATGATTTTAAATAAGTATGTTAGATGCATGGATGATTTTTAGCATGTTGCGCGCATTTTAGTTTAGTGGGTATCGAAAATTTTGGTGGGTTAGTAACATGGGTACTACAGAGTGGTATTAGAGCTCTAGTTGAAACACCGAGCCTACTTCGATCTGCTATAGATCAATGACATATTTTTTTAGTATGTGTAGAGTTGGGTGAAAATCCATTTTTGCCCAACATGCAAAATTGGGGTCGCTAAATTTTGACTTTTTGTATGATGATTGGTGGTGTATGGGGGTCAATTTGACCACTAAGTGGTCGAACTTGACTAGAGGGTCGAGTCAGGGGTTTTCGCAATAGTCATGAGTTCAAAATTTTGTTGCATTAGTAGTAGGAGTGCTATAGAGTGGTATCTCCTTTATCAACGAGTTGTATCTTTCTTTCTCACCAATCCACTTTCCTTTATCTATGAGTTGTATCTTTCTTTCTTGCCAATTCACTCTCGTTTATCAGTTAGAAAGAAAGATACAACTTGCCGATATGGGAGATAGTTTCAGTGAGGAAGAAAGATAAATATTGTTGATACATGAAAGAGAAGAGAAGAGAAGAGAAGATCAGATAAGAGAAAGAAAAAGAAACAAGAGAAAGAAAAGGAGAGAAGAGAAGAGGAAAGGGAAGGAGAAAAATAGACAAGTTTTAAGAAAAAAGTTTGGAGCTAAAAACTTGTTTTGGTCATAACATGAGAAGTTCAACTCAGAATCAGGGGAAGTTTAAAGGGTCTGTCCATAGTGATGAAGGCTACAAAAGTTTCGGTGAGGGCCGTTGACCATTTTTTCTTAAATTTTCTAAAGAATCCAAACTAATGGTTTTTAAATATATGGGTAGTGCTCAATGACCTGGACTCAGATTAAGTTGAAATTTGTATAGAGAGTTAAAAAAGAAAGTACGAGGATACGTAGTTGGGATTCTGGAAAAATTCTAAAGGAGTTGGAGTGGATATTCCCAAAGGGGGAAAAATCCACTATTCCAGAGCACTTTTTGGGGATTTTTGAAATCTTCAAGGGAGAAAAAGGGGCCCAGATCTCTAAACCAGAAAAATTTATTTAGTCAACGTTTTACTTACTCATCAATATAGACAACTTTTTCTTGAGGAATTTTTTCCTAGTTTTTCTCCATTTGGAAGATAGTCATTTTCTACTAAAAATTATAAGTCTGGAGGGAATGCAAAAGGACAAAGTTGTCAAATCTAGATTGACGCAAATGTTGGTTGGAATATCAGACAGGGATGATTTTAAGAATGTAAATTTATTTTAAAATGTAGAAACCTTGGTGAATCTTACTTATCCTTCATATGCCAACTATAAATGTTTGGCGATATTTTTGTAAAAATATTCAAATTTCTAAGGATTTTATATAGTTTTTATAAAATTTTGGCGATTT